>JBBNEX010000083.1:0-68232 GCA_038021265.1 Cyprinella venusta
TCGACTCTATAAAATAAATCGTATTTCCCCAACAATTACGCGCACTTAAGCGAAATATTTGAATTCTGATTGAGTTCTTTGTGCAAAGTAAGGTTTGTTATGCGAGTTATCAATAAACACAAAAAAGTACGTTATGTCGCAGACTTACGTTTATCCGAGGAGTACATAATGCGAGGAATCACTGTACTGCGATCTGATACATCGTATATAGATAACTTTAAAACATTATACAGCAAACGTACCTAAATGTAATGATATTGAAGCGAATAAAAATTTTTTCAAAAAATTATGTAGAACAATTTAGTGATGAAAGCTTAGAAAATTACATCACGATTTCCAAACAAGGATCCTACAATAATTCATAAGCGGTAAAGATTAAAAATTTGAGCCCTACAAATAAGTGTGTCGTTAAGCGAAAAATGTCGAATATGGGTTGATCTCACGGGATTGCATTCTTTAAAATAGTTTTTATCTCTCTTCGTATAAATATATTATTCAAGAAAAATATAAAAAAGACCAAATTTGTATATATGTTTCCCTAAAGTCTAATTTATTATCTTTATAAATTAAGGAGGTTTATATTATTAAATTTTCGAAACAATATTTTTATTGGATTTAACGTATTAGAATCTGAAATCCTAATTAAAATTCAATATGGAAAAAAATTTTTAGCAGCAGCCTATTTTAGTATTTAAGGAATTATGTTATTAAAAAATTTTGGACGACTTTTAATCGTTAAAATCATGCCTTCTTTATAAGTGATCTAACCGCAAGCGTATTACATCAATCAAAAAATTAACACATAAAAATATCCCTGATAAAAAGAATCAGTTTGAACTATTGGACTACGACTTGAGTTTAATTTCTTAAAATTAATGTCGCCAGTATTAGGATGGCGGCCAGCTTCAAAATATTACAGGGTTTTTCATTATTTACTGCGCATTTTCCATAATTTAAGGCGTATTTTCCAAAATTAGCGCGTATTTTCCATAATTTAAGGCGCATTTGCCAAAATTTAGCGCGTAGTGTCCAAAATTTAACGCGCATTTGCCATAATTTAATGCGCATTATGCCAAATTTTAATGCGTATTTTTCATAATTTAGTGCGTAATTTTTTTTTAATTTAAATCGTGAAAAAATTTAATTTATTTTTTCCACACTAACAGATTTTTACATAAACACACATCTTTGAATTATAGCCTAAAAAAGTTGTTAAATTACCAAATTTTTCAAAATTTGCCTTATTTTTTAAAGAAATTTTTATCTTGTATGTGGGAAAATAATTTTACACGAGTGATAGCCTTATTGACGATTTCAGGAATATGAAAAAATTTATTTTGTGACCAGAAAGCATGGAAAAAGCAAGAGGTGGATGATCCGGCTCGTTTTATTTTTTCTGTCAAGAAAATATAAAAGAGGTTTTGGCATTTTGCGCCTCTATATTATTGATAAATTCTAGTAGAACGTACCGTTGTTTGAATATATAAGCATGGGAAATTAGGTGAAAGATTTGACTCAATGATTTTTTTTACAATTGCCAAAAAACTTGCTACGGGGTTGGCGTATTGTAATAGTGGAAAAATCTATATTCAATCTCTTATGCTCATGTCAAGAATTTTATTTTGGAAAATAACAAAAATAATTTTATTTTTTATCTGAAAAACACTCAATTCAAGCAATTACTTTACGTTAAGGCTTAATAATAACTTTGGGCATCATAAATTGTGGATCAAATATGTCAAAAAATTTCAGATTTATCAAATTATCTATCTTCTAAAAGCAGAAAGCATCGTATGAGATATTTTTTTACCGTCAAAGGATGATTTCTCATGCCATGTTTATCAGCCAAGTACCATTTTCTAACGATAAATTGCTTCAACAATTATTTAAATAAATTATAAAATAGGGAGTCTTTTTGTAAAAATAAAAGAAATGTAAAAAAAATCTCCTATTTCTCGATGTAAAAATACAAAATAAAAACTACGCACATTATGAAAAATACGCATTAAAATATGGGCAAATACGCGTTAAATTTTGGAAACTACGCGCTTAAATTTTGCGCAAATGCGCCTTAAATTAAGGAAAAATACGCGCTAATTTTTGGAAAATACGCCTTAAATTATGGAAAATGCGCAGTTAATAATGAAAAACCCTGTATCTTAAGATATATTTGTCCTTAAAAAAATTTAATCAACCTAGTTTCATTCTAATTAATTACAGTGCATGTCGAAGCTTACCAGGCATTCTATAGATTTTTAGGTTAATTAAAGAGTGTGCAAGAATAATCAAAAACCTTATGAGATCAGGATAACGCAGTATACATTGTGCAATTAGATGCAAAAAACTATATTTTTTGCAGGAATTTCGAAATTTATACCGAGAAATACTTGTAATATTTTTTAATGAATAATAAAAATTTAATAATTTGCATTTACATCTAGAATAATTAATAATATATAGGATTTAGTCAATTTGTCAATATTTTTATACTGCTAATCGTCCTAATACGTTCTAAGTAGCAACGTCACTGTCGCAGACTTTAAAATATCGCAATTTTTTCAAACATTTACGTCTTATTTTATAAATTATTGGTAACTGTATGACTTGGTGACCGGTGCGCGCGCGCATTTTAATGATAA
Source organism: Cyprinella venusta (assembly GCA_038021265.1). Taxonomy (NCBI): domain Eukaryota; kingdom Metazoa; phylum Chordata; class Actinopteri; order Cypriniformes; family Leuciscidae; genus Cyprinella; species Cyprinella venusta. The sequence goes on from JBBNEX010000083.1 coordinate 2,640, forward strand.
AATTTTTAAGCATTTTTAAAATTAAAATTTTTAGCTATTATTATGCATAAGAACAAAATAAAATCAAAAACTCTTATAATTCAAAAAAAATATTGTGTAAAAGGCATAGATCAAAAATTTTGAGTAAAAGATTAAAGACTTTTTCTTTACGGCTTCTATGAACAAATCCGTGCAGATGAATTTTTGCTAAAAAGCCTTGAGGTTAACCGCATATTTCTCATTAATTTATGTCTCAAAGATGACCGGAGACACCCAATTTTTTAAAGCCTGGTTTCGTATACCTGAAACGAAATTGACAGAATGATTTCCACAGTCAAGAAAAATGAATAGAAGATGCTATTCTTCTATACGTTGCCCCATTCATCACTCCGTGCCATGCTACCTGGTTCCAAATGCTAAGGTCTTATGGGCAACAGTGCCTGAGCGTCACGTCTTTCGAAAATAAACAAACGAGCTCTCCTTGATTGATAATACCCATCAATTTGCTTTTCGCATCCCAGAAAGCTTAAAATTAATGGACCAGATATCTTCATTTCGTGATTCCTGTTTCATTCATTTGATTGTCAACTTTTTATTGTTCCTCAATTCTTCTTATTTATGGCCTTGGATATCTAGGTGACCTGACTACATTCGCCCTGCGTTATAAATTCTTCTTCCCCTCAATAAAGATTCGTTGTATCTGAACAAAGAATTGATGTGCTTCGTTACTGATCCAATGCTCTTGCTCTATACCTAGAATATGTTTGCAGAAAACGGGATAAATAATATCCTGACAAACTTTCCTTCGGCGATTATTTCAATCTACCGATTATACTTGAATAAATTTTGAGCACTTTTTTACTACGACGCTATCCTTTCAATATTACAATAAAAAATGAAGTTGAATGAGTTTTTTCTGTAAAAATGTTGCTGGTTTGACTTTAATCTGGAATATCTAGATATGAAAGAAATCCTTTTGTGAGAGAAGACAAATAATTTCAGCGAGCCGAGCAACAATTGTTAGATATAGAAAAATGTCCTCCTCATCCTTCCTGTTAAAGTACATTAAAACTTCCGCTTAGGTTATGTATCGACGCCTTGTAGATTGACGATATTCTGAAGTTGGATTTAGAACAATTTTGATTTCCGCTCCTTAGATAACGTAACTTTGAAATATTAGCGTTAATGATGAGAGAAGGCCGGAATAAAAATTCTTAAAAAGTTTCCTGGTTAAAAATTAGTCTGAAAAATAGAAGTTTCAACGACCATTTTTAAATTAGTGCGCAGCGGCACCGGGTCACCAAGGTCAAGCATACAGTACCAAATTATTTATAAAATTAGAAATTTTAGACATACCATCTAGTATTTTTAATATAAATATGATACACTTTTTTACTTTAAATAATTAAAGCAATATAAAATAGTCCACAGGTCTCTTTTGATAGAATCGTGGGAATATTGTGGTAAAAATTAAATAAATTATCATTCTAAGTAAAAAATTTTTGTCAGAAAGATGATTTATAAGATAAGGGAATTATTCTTGATTTCCCAAAAATTAATTATTCGACTTAGCTGTTTGTCTAGCAATCAATATTAGTTACCTTCCCACGACAGACTATAAAAATCTTTTCGATTTTTTTTTATGTTAGGGCTCGAAATAATTAATACATTTATAATTACTGACCGCCCACACTATTTCTTATCAGAATTAACGTAAAAAATAAGATGAAGCTGACATTCTTTGCTCTCGTTCTTCAATTGTGCCTAACCTTCAGTATTTCTTTCCAAGTAAGTAAAATTATTTGATTTTTTTTATAATATTTTAATTGATTCTATGACATTTTGTAAGTGCAAGTAAAATTGTTTCTCTTGTAGATGACGTGTTTATTAAAATAGTGAAGATAGCTATTTGAGTTTGATTACCTGCAAACTGATCTTTTTGCATTATTTTAAACAAATTTTAAATCATTCTACTCCTTGTAACACAAGTTTTTGCAAAATAAGCGAGTTTTTATTGGAAAGTAAATAGCGGATCAGGAATAATTAAATGACGGTTCGTGAAAAAAAATAATGGTCGGTCCAGGATTAATTTATTTGCGGCTACTAACGAAAATATTGAATTAAACAAAGGAATGCGAGTATAGCAAATTAAAAGGATATCAAGAAATATTTCATAAATTTTGTTGTGAGAGGCAGGAAAAACAAAGTAGAAACACACTCTTGGCATTGAATTTATAGTACGCTAACGTAAAAATAATTGTAAAAAATGTTGGAAATTGGCTTTGTATCAAATTTAAATGAAACTTATGGTCAGCTAGAAAAAAAATGATGTGCTAGAAAATCAAAATAGCTAGGCAACCGGGTTTAGCATTTAATATGGCGGTTTTTGCATTAAATGTGGCGGTTTATGAATTAATTATAGTGGATTTTGCATTAAATATGATGAATTTTTCATTAAATGTTGTTTTTTTTGATGTAAATTTTGTGCAGTTAAGTTAAATTGGTGTATTTTATAACTATATTGGATTGAAGAAGTTAAGAAATTTTCAAAATAGTTTTAATGCAATTTTAATTCCTTTCTTTGTCTTCTTTTTCCAGACATCTTAAAAAAAAGCTACCTTGTGACTGATGTATCCTTATGGATGAATTGAGGAAATACGATAACAAGATTATGTCATTCTCTCCAAGAGGGTTGTCTGTTTCACGGAGATTGCCGTCTCTCCTAACAAATGATTAAATCTCTGAAAATAATTCTTCCCAGGGATTACATGGGGGTGAATACGTAGGAAGATATTTTATTTTATGCGGATAATCATCTAAGAAGTCAGGGTTAGAATGGTAAAAACATACTTTGTCCATCACTAATGTTGACTGTTCTTTGGTTTCCAAAATTCTTTTTAATTTTAACGAAAATTTCTATATTTTGTTTTCATCCACTGAACTATCAACTTTAGCTTAAGAAAATAAAACATTAACTAGAAATTTATTGAGAGGATCATAGTGACATTCAGACCTCGTGAAATTTGAATTTATAGGATTATGAGTTTTTCTGATTGATTTCATTGTATGTGATCTGATTATTTGCAATTTCAATGAACTTACATCCTGCTAAATTATATTACTGTATCGATTATGTATAACAACACACCATAATACCCTCCATCATAGGAATGTCACTCGTTTTCCATCGATGGATTATTCCTCATTTCAGATATAGGCCTCGTCAACTTTCATGAATAGCACATTTACTTAGAGCCATCTCCATAAAGTTGATGTATCAACCTGTAGGATGATTCTTCTATCTAAATCATCAAAAGTGTAAAAATTTCGTGATTCATTAGTGAAATAATTCGTTCAATTATTTCATCGGTAAGTTATAATGGCTTGAGTCATTCACAGTTAACGAATTTGCATACACAGTGGAGTTAAAAGTTTTGAAATTCTTCTTAATCTTGATCCTGATACATCAAGACTTCGGCTTTTGTCAATAAGGTAGCGGCCTTAATTGACCACAGAATTTAGTATTGGCTCTATCATTTTGTTTATTTTTCGTTTTTTTTGTTCTTCATTCTGCCATTCAAAAACGTGATTAAACGAAATGAAATTAGTCATTTAATACACAAAGACAAACAAAAAAAGCTAAAGATGTGAACAGTAGTTACTTAAATAAAAAATTCAAGTAACAAATTCAAAAAAAAACTCGATTCACTAAATATATGATTCACCCCATCAAATGCAAAAAACCGTCATGTTGAATGCAAAAACCGCAATAATTTATTCAAAACCAGGTAATTTAAGATAAATTTCAGTATAATACTTCACAATAGGTAAGGGAAATAAGCTGTTGATGTACATTCCGCACTGTTTGGAACTATTTAAAGACATAAAATCTTAGATGTGAAATAACGTGACAAATTTCTGATCCAAGAAACGACTCGGATTTGAAATTTTACAGAGTGTGATACGTGGACATGAAAAAAGTGTTTTACCCTCATCAATAAATTACTGTCCTAATTTTCTTCTACTAAAGTCTCTTCAATCTTCATATTTTAATTTCACAAAAGTGTGGAAAAAAAGTGTTAAATCGAATCATGCTTTACCTACAACAAGAGGTCCGAGCGTTTTTAATGATACTGAACATCAATGGCTTAAAATTACTACTACTAAGGCAATAATCGCCAATGTGTAAAGCAGAAATTATTTTTACTTTTCTGAAAAATCTGGTTGTATTGTTAGAGCAAGATGAACAGTTCATCTTAATAATGAATAAATTGAGTTTCACTTCTATTGAAGAAGCACGATCAACCGACGATAACCCTATCGCATTGTATTAATGAAAGATACAGTTTAATTTTGAACCAGTGCGAAGAAAATCATTCCTGAATAAAAAATTTTGTCAGAAGAGATAAATCTTTAGATAAATATATGATTTACTTCGTCTAATGCGGGATTCCTGTCTATTAATCCCAAAAGTCATTAAGGAAATTAAGTGATTCATTGTGAAGGCTTTATTTTTGAATAGTAAATACTAGCTGATATAAAAATAGAATAATTAACCCATAAGAAGCGTAATGAAATTTTTTCAATCAATACACTTTCGACTGTGTCATCGCTTGATAAAAGTTGATAGATAAATCTAAGAATAATATTTTTCGTTTAATTTTAAAAATGGCCATTATAATTTGATGAAACTTTGTTAATTTTACAAACTCCACCAATACTTATACAAAACTGACATAAGATTGTTCACTATATGAGATAATTAAAAACAATAATAAAAAAATTTATGGACATCGGTCAAATATGAACAAGAAAAAAAGCCAAATAAAGAATTAATTAATTTAATAATATTTGAATTTTGTTTTTTTTACTGTTTCAATAGCTCTCAAAAATCTTTATGCGCACATCACAACAGTATATTTTTTTTATTCTAAATGAAAAATTACAGAATTGTAACAAAATTATATTTCTGACGCTAATGTCTCAATTTTAATAATTTTAGCAGAGATTTTATCTTTTAAACGATAATCTAGTCCTAAATTATGGCTCACTGCGATTTTATGAGTTTTTTCAACATGAACATCACGATTTAAGAATTATTAAATATTAAACGCGTAAAAAATTTTCTACAGCTCGTTATATTCGGAATTAATTTTTCTCCATACAAAAAAACGCTCAATAAATCCAGAGTATTATCATGCACATTTCAATACGCCTTACTTGTAAATTTATCGAAAGAGTACATAAATATATGGTAATTAGGCTGTCATAAACCATTTTTTATTGACAAATTTTGTTGTCAAACTAATAATAAATACACGAAGATTAACTAAAATTAACGTAATTTAGAATTAAATTATTCTCAAATATCTAAAATTCATAATGAAAAATAAAATAATTTTTTTCTTAAAATGTTAATTTTGAAATGCACAACAAATAAATAGATATAAAGGAATCACATTATCTATAATTTTTGGAAAGTTTAGTTTTAATTCAAATTATGATTGTGATCTAGAACATATTATTAATCAACAGCCCGGGCTTTCGCAATAAATTTTGATTATTAGAAAACCAAAGAAACTAAAAATTCCGCAATTTAGTAAGAACATAGATTTGAAAGCACAAATAAATATTCTAAAATGTTTAGAAAAGATCCTTATTAGGCTTTAACTGAAGAGGCTTCCTTCGTAGTCTAGTCGTCGATTAAATCTACAGTAGATGCACTATATAATAAGAATGACTAAACTTATTCTAAATTTTAATATTAATAAATCTGTAATTAAAATTACTGTAAAGAAAACTGGGTTCATTAGTAATCAGAGCGCAAAAGTGAATAGTTTTAAATAATTTTAGAAGATGAAAATTAAAAAAATATAAAAATAATAAAACGATAGAACAAAATTATAGGTACCTGAAATATTTAAAAATAAAACTGGATAAAGATAAATTTTTTTCCTGCCTGATTGAACCTTAATTTTTGCATGAAAATATATTTTTTTAAGATAATAAAAAAATATTCTCCAAGGCTTATGTACATCAATTATTACAAAAAAACTATATGTTATTAAATCATTCTGAAATATTTGTGACTATAAATTTCTTTAATAACTCGAGTTAGGATAAGATCTGAATGAAATCAAATGACTTTACTTAAAATTAAAATTATTTTTAATTAAAATGATACTGTGTTGATGGCATATCATCTGATTTTAAAATGATACATTTCTATGATGTAAAAATTCCATATCTATATTTTTTTCAGCTTAATTATTTTGTTTAGTATGACATGATATAATATGCTTTAAAAATACCATTGAAAACAAATTATCCAGAAACAGTAAGATATACATTTGAATATAATACCTAAATCAAATATATTCAATACGAAACCTATAAATAGTTTTATTCATGATCTTAATTTTATAATCATATATATTTCTGTATTTTTATCAATATAATATATTTAGACAATAAAAATGCATATGGACAGCGATGATGATTCGGTAATTATTTTTGTTTTTAATCAATATTTTTTTTGCGTTTTAAATATAAAAGTCTATGCCTTAAATATTTAAAATTTGTTGAATTATCCTATGTATATATTATTATGTCAGATTCGTTAAAAGAAATCATGCTCTCTCTACACGCAGTTTTACTCAACTTTTTTTTTGCTATGCTCCATTTAGAGTAAAAAAAAACCACTTCACTTCCGATCCAGTTTTGAACTTACAGCGTTGGCAAATAAACTTTGAATATTAGAAAATACATTTTGAACTTGCGTACTTTGAATTTGAACATTGGAAATTTAATTTTGAACAAATGAAATTTTAAATTTGTATATTTAGTTTTTTCATCAAAAATTTCAGAAAGAAATGAATATTATAAAATTTTCCAAAAAACTCAACGTAAAACTAGAAAAATTGTAAAATTTTCTGACGAAACGAGATAAAATATAAATCTCTGCGCTTACTAGCGAGCACTTACAAGCTCACGTTTCACGGGGGTTCGGAATAAAAAAAACTTAAAATTAACAATACATGGAAGCTGTATCAAGAAAGGGGAACAAATTTTATGCCCCAAAAGGGATGAAACCGACCAAAAATTCTTGATGCCATTTAAAGTGAAATTCTTTGTGATACTGTCGAGTATGAGGCTTCATTATCTTTCCGTAAAATCGCAGACAAATTTTTTGAAATAGCACAAATCGGGATATTGTACAAGAGGGTACATAATAATTTGAAGGATTATAATTCCTTCGTTTTAAAGAATCAAGCTAGTGCCAGAGTGTAGGATAAGAAATGATATGATAGACCATTCGAAATGAATATGTGATACAATTTTGTATCTATCACAAAGTCACTGCATCATTTTTATCGACGAGAGGAAATTTAATATTTCAATTAGAGCATCCTATGGTAGATCACAAGTTGGTACTTCAGCAAAATTGATGGTACCAAATATTCGATCAAAAATACTGCTATATGCAATGAAAAATCATCTGAAGCAATAGTTTATTATGAAGTTTCGGAACGAGCGTTCAATTCAGAACTAAATTTTAATTTCATAACGTCACTAATAGAACGACTATACAGCCAACACAAAACCGATGCAGTTACTTTTCATGGACAATGTCCGTTCCTCACAGAGTTTAATTAATCAAAAACCTTATGCAATCAGATAATTACTAATTCCATTTCTTATCAGTATATAGCCCATTGTTAAAATCCGATAGAGAATATGTTCTCTTAGTGGAAGTCTATTGTGAAGAGTTGTAGGCCTAATTGTCAAAAATGAACTAATGTCTCATATCAGGAATGCAACACAGCAAATTAGCAGCGAAAATCGTCAAAATTATAATTCCCGCACATGAAAAAACTACTTTCCTGGATGTCTAAGAAAGGAAAATATTATCCAAAAAATATTAAGCTTTATAATTTTTTTCATCTTTGATCTCAATTTTATCACGTTATTTAATTTTACTAGTTAAATTAAATCAATTTTTCCTTAAAGAAATAAAATATTGAATGTTCAATATTCAATGTCCAAAGTTCAAAATTAAATTTCCAATGTTCAAATTCAATGTACGCACGTTCAAAATTTATTTTCTAAAGTTCAAAGTTTAATTGCCAACGCTGTAATATGTTAAATACTAAATCTTTTTTAAAAATTCTCCTAATAAAATCTAATTTTCTCTCCCCTCTTCCTTTAAAATAAAATTACCGACCTTCAGGCGTGCAAATCGCTGAGATAAACACTGCTAAAACCCTTCATATAATAATTATCGACAATGAACTAATTGGTCGATGCCTTATATGAGATTCTTTCTAAATATGCTGTTTGTAATAATTACGTCGTAAAAAGTTTATTTTTTGCTGGTAAAGAAATAATTTGTGTCAACTATACCATATTAGAACTTCTTGTAATCATAAATAAATTGGCTTGCAATGTTGATGATACATTATATAATCTTCAAATATGTTCTTTTGTTTTATTTAGACTTGTCAATAAAACCTGCGAAAAATATTTGATTATTTGACAAAATCACTGAATGAATTTTTTTACTGTGTCTTTGCGAAAAAGAATGATTTAACATTTTTAATACCATTTTAATTCGAGCAGGATGTAATTTCTATAATTAAGACTTATAAAATGCGTCTTATGCTAGACATTTACGTTAGATTTGTTGCAATAGTCTATTAAGAAATGGCTGACATTAGGCGAAGAAAGATTTTACATTTAATGTTGTTAGTACTTAACAATAATTATTTTTTTAATTTAAATTTCTTAGTGGTGATTGAAGATCACCATTAAAGACTAAGGATCTTTAATTAATTGACATTTTCTCACCCATATCAAGCTGATGACAAGAATTTTTATTTTTTTTAATTTTGGGTGTAAAAATCCTTCATTTATATATTTGTCTAATAACTTGAAAAATTTTTGTGAATAATTGAAGATAAATAAATGTATTTTAGACTAAAAACTTTTAAAGTCTGTAATTTTTAAATTTTTTAAGATCTTTAATGATAAAAGTGTAAGTTAAAAAATAATAGCGATATTCTTAAAGTAAAATACCGATAAAGTTAAGAGCTTTCTCAAACGTTACAACTTAAACCAATATTTAAAATGCAAATATTTTTATATTAATTGACGAAATCATTATTTTTTTACTATCTTTGATGCATCCTCAATTGAATTGTGATAAATGAATTTATTAATAATTGATATTATGACAACGATTAAAATAAAAAATTTTTTGTGTAATTTTTCTGACATAAGTTAAAAATTTTAACTTATTATTTTTAAGTACTTTGTCTTTTGCGAAATTTTGCATTATGCATAATTAAATAATTATCGCTCATCTGAATATTTATTTACACAAATCTATCCATCGAAATTTTATTATAATACAGTAAATTTTGTAAAAATATTGAATCAAGAAGTTGATAACATTCAACTCTCAAAAATAATGGTATTTTAATTTTTGTTCCTACTACCCTTTAATTCCATTTTTAAATAAAGATTTTGACATAGATGATATTTAAAGGCTCAATTTACGAAATTGGTTTGACTAAAAAACATGCAGGATCTCTTTAGACATTTATTGTAGCATAATCCTATAGTACATTTTTTACGCTTAAACTTGCAAACAATCGCGCATTAAAAAAAACTCGAACGTAAAATTTTTTGATTTCTTCGTACTTATTTATACCAATATTGTAAATAATACAGAAAAAAATCTTTTTAGATTATATCGAACACAAATGTGGACTTAATAGTAAATAAAATCGAAAATAACAACTAAATTAAGAATTTTTTATTTTTCAGGCCGATCAATTCTTTCAAATCAAAAAAAATATTTTAACATAATATCTACGAATTTGAAAATCGATCAAAATGATGGAGAAAAGAACATTTTGCGCAATTTTTAAAACTTTTTTCGACTCAAAATTTAAGCATTAATGTCAATCCATATGTTTTCCGATTTTTGCCATTTAAAAAAATTAAATTGAGTGTTAAAGCCATGTTAATGTACTTATGTTACCTGAAAGCCTTTCATGAACCACAGAAAGCAACAACAATCCTATCAAATATCAAAAGACAAAAGACGTTTATTTATAATTTGCCAGATATAGATTAAATTTAGATTTTAATAGCGTGTGAAGATGTGTGAGCTATATGCTATTATTTATATAAAAATGTTGTTCAATTATTGTAAATCTTATTTATTTTTACGATATTAAGTGAATTATCGCACCTCAACTAAAAATCTATTCCCATTTATTTATTCGGTATATATTTTTATTTTCAATAACATAGACAGAATGTGATTTGATGTCCTGAAATCATCATATTAGGCCTTGCTTATCCGAAATAAAAAATATTTTTTGCGATATTAAATAATCTTAGACTATATGGCCGCAATTGTGCCGTTAAAAAATCACTTTAAGATATTCTTTATCTAAAATTTAGTATTTTTAGAGTTATTTGCAGTGAAATTTAATTTTTAGGACAATTAAGTCATAGTTATTTATACATCCTTACCTTATACTAAAAATTTAAATTTTGACCTATGTTATTATAAAAAATCGATAATCCAGCGAGAAAGGAATAATTAATGAATATTGTAAGCTATAATCTTCCAACCAGCGCGAAACTAATAAAAAAGACAACAAGTTTTTTTGCTTTGGAAAATTCATATGTTTTATTAATATTACTTAAATAAGACAGCAAAAAATTCATTTTTATTTTGTATTTTTGAATTTTTTTATCTATGACTTATTCAAATTAATTAAATTTCTGTTGGCTACAATCAATAAACATATGCGTTAATTTGTGTAATATTGGCAAAATTTGCGATATTTTTTTAATCTTATATGGTAGATAATTAAGTGTCTCGCTCATTACTAAAAATTATGCAATTTTGATACATAATAAGCTTATGTATGATATCTCATGAGAATTCATTTTAAATTTCAATACTATAGATTCAATTCTTAAATTAGCATTAAAAGATTGAATAAAATACATCTAAATTAGCATATTGTTAAAATATTTGATGAAAAGATAAGTCTTAATATTAGCTTTCCGATGAAATTTTTTTTCATTTCAGCGACAAAACTTATTTGATATTGCAGTGCACCATAGTTTATGGCAAATTTTCATCGTCTGAGCATGGACACTGAGGTGCAAAAGCTAGATAAATACATCAATTGATTTTATTCGTTTTTAAATTCACGCATAAAAACCCTTGTACGCAGATTTACGGGGGATGGCAGATATATTAATTGAAATTTTACTGATCTAAAAATACTCAAATTAAAAATAATACAATCTAAAAATAATACAATCAAAATATTCTTCAACAGAACAAATCAATGTGTTGGGAATAATCAATGGAAATAAAAATAGTCAATTAATTCTTTTGACTTTAATTAATTTTGAATTTGAATTATGATTCAACATATTATAAGATACATTTTAATTAAAATAAATCTCATATTTAAAAAAGAGAATGAAGAAATTCATAAAGGGCTAATTCATAAATATCTGACAACGAATATTTTTAAAATATTTTTCAACGATATTTTCACTTAAAATATTTAAAATACTATTTTCTTCTTTAATAATCTGTTTGACCGATATGTTACTAATTCAAAAATAATATTTTCTTATGTATTTATTTTAATAGGTCTTTAATTATTATAAAATTTATATAATTCTAATTTTTAGGATCCGATTTTGGATGAGAATGGTTTAGCTAACATAATGGAAAGACTTAGACCTGGCGTTGTAAGAATTTATGAATTTTAATTATCAAAATATTTATTTTTTTCGTTTTTATCGATATTTATAGATAATGTAATATATATTTAGTAGATATTGTAATTATATGCAAAGTTTATTCATACCCTTAGGTTTAAGGTTGCGCAATATTGCCCTTTTAAATATATTTTAGAGAGGCTTTCACAGAGATCTCTATAAATGCTAAATAGAAAAAATTAAAACTCTTAAAATATGGGTTTAATCACGTATTGAAAATTTTATCCTCATCTGTTTATAGTGAGCTTCATTCATCACATACTGTCCAATAGTTTTAATATTCAAATTTGATTTCAGCAATCGGTCACCCTATTATTATCTTCTCAATATCTCTAAAATTAAATTCTTAGAGAAAAATTACACAACAATGAATATTAATTGAGTCAGGATAGCTGACTGGCATAAAAAAAAGACAAAAAGTTAATATAAAATAATCTTAAAGTATTTTACCGTTATGAAGCAATCGAATATCGAAAGTTATATATTTAGAATACGTATCATTATAAAGTTAATACATAATTGAAAATTACACAACGTTTCCATCATGAATCGAATAAGACATGAATTCTTTCGCGCATAAGTTTTAAAAATTATTCTTCGCATTTTCTGACGGAAATTTGTGCCACCAAGATCAAATTATATAATGAGGAACAATCCAATAAGAATTTTTTAATCCTTTTTTGTTAAACTTTATACAGAGCTCTACTGATAAAGAATTAAGAATCATGCATTCATTACAACTTACCAGTGATAGCATTACTGTCAAGTTTAAATTTTATTTATTGTATAAATCTTACAGGACGCTGTTCGTCTTACCTCAATTAAATTGAAAAAGCATTGGGCTAAATAAAAAATATTGCTTTTATAAATTAACTAAACATTCTAAAATAATTTTTTGGCCATCGATAAGACTTTAAATTGATAACAATTTATAATGCATGGGATTATCCAACGATCTAAAGAGATTAATCATCGTATGTCAGAAAAAAAATTTATTTTTTTCAATAGAAACATCATTGCTACTATAACTTTGTAAATAAAATTCTTTTTTTCCTAAAGCAAATGACCCATACGTTGTTTGTGCTTTAAAAACTTGTTTCAGAATATAAAAATTAATCCGGCCGAATTTTTTCCGATACTTATCGAATCAGGAATAATACCTTGAATTTAATTTTAATGATATTTCGATAAATAATTTGGGTTGAGATATTAAAATCTGTCTGAAAAAATCGCAATGATCAAAAATTTTTGAAAATAATATGGATTGCTAGATTTTGACAGAAAAATATAAGTTTGATAAAAAAACTCATAAATAAAAAAATGATTTCGTAAAATCTTTGAAAATATGTGTAAACAGCAGAAATTCTACAATTTAATGAATTATTCTGACAATAAACTATACATGAAATGAAATAAATCAGGATTTTGTTAAACTCTCAATAATTGCACTCATCGCAAAATATATAAAGGAAAATTAATATTATAAAATAAATTCTTGCATCATAAGGAAGAAAAAAAAGAATGTTATTGAATTAATTTCTACACCCATTTTTACGAGGTCGACGAATATAAATAAAAAAACGGAGCAATGAGCGGTAGAAAATATTTGAAAATTTAACGGTAGTGAAAATTAAAATTTGTTATGAGTGCAAAATAATCTGATGACAAGCCAATCAGCGAATACGGCTTGGTAATTGCCGTTAGAACTTTGTATGGACAATTTTTGAAGCAGATTTTATAAAAAAAACTAATTAAAGTAAAATACATGGTATTCTGGGATACAGTTGGTAATCAGTTCCAACTGGATTTGAATCTGAAAATTATCATACGTTCAATTTTAATCATTAGAAATTAAAATTCTACAAATAGTTGGATATTTTGTAAATTTGACCGAATATCGATGATTTCTTGTTTTAAAAATCCTCTATGTAATAATTTATCAAACCTTATACTAAATTTTCATATTTTACAGTCATAAAAGTTTAAGTGGTGCAAATATGGATATTTTCCTCATTGCTATGATTTTGAAAAAATTTAAAGAAAAACTGATATAATGAAAAGAAAAAAAATTTAAAATTCGATTTTAAAAATATTGTATCAATTAATTATAAATGAAAAATATTTTTTATTATATAATTAATTTAAAAATATTTAACAAGTATATTTCATTTTGAAAAATTTAATAATTTTTAGAATTACGTAATGTGGTTTCGTCGAACTGATGATCAACCAAGGCATTCAGGCGAATTAGTCCATCGACCAGTGGTAATTATTTTTTTTTATGTTACATTTATATTTTTAACAATTGCATAAAATCTGTTACTTTAAAAATTTCTCAATCAAATTATTACTATCTAACGTTAATAGTTATATCGAATAAACTGTTTTAATACAGTATTAGTGCTGATCTCCGAAATTAACCTTAAAGTTTTTTTATCGACTGACACGATATTAAAACTATCAAACATTGGATCTAATTAGCGTTTTTATAAGAAAAAACAGAAAAATAAATATCAAAAATTTTAACAATTTAGTTTTTTATGGTGAATTTCTTAATTACTTTAAAACGTAATATGCCAAACGAAACTTGCGACACCACTTTTGATGAAAAAAACTGTGTAAACAAAAAATTGTTCGCGAACTTTACTTTAAATTTGGCAATCATTGTATTTTACGCTTAAATATATTTACTAATCAATTAAAAAAATATTGTAAAAAAGTTGTAACTCTGATAAAAATAAAACGGCAACAAAAAGTCAAAAAAAATTAATTTATTCAAGTGTTATTTCTGATATATTTTCATAGCGGATTTATATAAATTACACATTAAAGAAATCATGGTGTTTCAGCCAACAATATCTCAGCTTATTGTTTTGATAAATAGCGTAATGTGTGAAAGGTCATAGAGTTTAAAAAATACAAAGTAGCTGGGTAATAATCACGATTCTAAAATACCAAAAATGACGCTTCATGGTACTAAATTTGTTAGAAATAGAATAAATTTCATCTAGAATCAAATATTTAATAGATAAAACAAATTTTTTGTATGATATTTTATGCCTAAAAAGATAATTAAACCCAGATTAATGATTTTCAATTCGATCGTGCTCAAATTTTGACATTATTTTAGGAATAATTTCCCGCCAACGTTCTTATACTTTGAAATTTAAAGATTTTATTATATTTTCGAATGTATGAAATATTATTATAATCCAAATATGTTTATGTTTATACTGTTAATAGTCTATTGAACCAATTATTTATTACATTAAGTTGAATAAATAGAATTATTTTTCTTTCCACCATTATATTTGGCCAAATTACTGACATTAAAAATATTTATTTGTACCAATTTTGTTTTGGACACATTTAAAGTTGGAAAAAATTATTAAGTTCAATATTTTAACATCATTTAATATATAAACACCACCATGTTCCATTTTTTTATGGTGTTTTTAATACAAAAAAAGAACTTTTTGACTTTTTTGCACAAAACAATAGGAATTAAAACTTAAGAGAGGTCAAAATTTTATTATCATTAACAAAATTGGAATCAAAAATCTTGTTTCTTTAATTTATACAGCGTTTCCATTTAAAAGCGCGCATATTCAATTTAAAAGCGAGCTTGTTCCATTTTAACGCGAGCAAAAATATTTTAATTATAAATTGATAGAAAAATTGAAAAAATTTAATCTTAACGTGATAAATAATAGTTTTTTAGTTCTCTATGGGCTCTTTTGCCAAGCAGGCGTCAAAATATGTCTTCATATGATTGTAGTACCCCAAACAATCATTTGAAGTAATACCTGCGTACGAACGGTTAACAGCTTCCATTAACTGTTCAGGGTAATTTGGTTCAAACCTTCTGACTAGATTTTTAATTTAATAAAGGTTTCTTCAATGGGATTCAACATCCGACTGTAGGGAGGAAGATATAATATTCGATGACCAAATGCAGTTATAGCATTACGTATTTCTTCACATTTGTGAAATGTTACGTTGTCCATAACAAATTAACACTTCGACAGACGCAATTCAATTAGTTTTCTTAATAAATTTGACAAATACGATCCATATTCATTTCTATTGCATTTTTTGTCTAATATCTCATATTATATTATGAGCCCATTTTTACTCATACAACAAGAAAGACTCATATTTTTAGATCTTATCGCATTCGTCACTTTTACAGGGCAGGAATTTTTTGAAGATCGTCCATATATTGCTCTCATAGAAATATTAAAACCTGTTTCATCTAAAAACAAGATTTTAGACTCGTCAATGCTTACCTGGCGTAAAAACTGCACAATAAAATCAAATCTTAATTGTATTGTCTGTGTACAGTTTCTAAGTTCTGAACCAAGGTCTACTCGCTTGAAACTGTACATGAAGTCTTCGAGTCTTTGAAATTGTTATTAGGCAAACGTTTATTTCATATTTTTGATTTAATTTATCCTTAATTTGCTTCAGTGTTATTGAACAATCATCATCGACTAAATCAAGGATAAAATCTATGTGACTTTGATTTAGTTTTGATGGTTTATTTCCTCCTCTCTTTTTTGAAGATTTGTTTCCCTCAGAATCGTACGATTTGATGCATCTATGAACTTGATGCCTTGAACAGTTTAAAATCTTCAAAATTTCTACTTGCCTTTTTTTTCATTGGATAATTAAATTATAAGATTTCTTTTTTCATCACTAATGTTCATTTTAAATCTTGCGCGCTTCAAAATGGAAATTGCTCGATTTAAAATGGAATGTGCGCGCTTTTAAATGGAAGTCGCTCGCTTTTAAATGGAAGGTGCGTGCTTTTAAATGAAAACGCTGTATATAATATGATTTAAGTTAACAGCTAATTATTTTTGAATAAAAAGTAAAATTTATGCATTATATAAGATAAAAATACCTAAATATGTTTTAAGCGTCTTTTAGGTGAAAATGGCTTTATGACAGTAAAATTTACAAATCTCTAAAAAAGTTAACTAATTTTTAACGTTTTTTGTTAAGAGTAAAATTCTTAAAAATTGATATAAACAGAAAAATTTTATCAAAATTAAAAAAATTCGGAAAGAAGAAAATTTTGAACCTTGAGCTTCGAAAGTAATCCTTTTCTCGTTAAACAAAAAATTTATTCGTTAAATAGAAATGAAGATATAAAATAATATTGATTTTTCCTTCATAAAATATTTATGATATTTATAAATTTTATACTAATTTAATTATCTAAATCAGCAATTCATATAACTTTTTAATCAAAGAGCAAAAAAAATAACTATTTTAATTTTTAAGCACAACAAATTATATTTGACATCTCTCTTTTTATCATACAGCAGATATATTAACTTATTCGTATGTTTAATTGGTCTTTTATATCAATAAAAAGACAAAGATTCACTAGTTTTTAAATAAAAAAAATTAATTACGACATTTTTTTTCAAAAATCATTCAAATTTAAAATGTAAGTTTTTTATACAAAAAATAGATTCACATATTAAATAAAAATCCAAGCTTAATTAAGTTTTTGTTAAGATTTTTTATATATATTAAATTAATAAATAAAAATTAATTTTTTTCAATTAAAAAATTCTTATTTTTGTATTTTTTAGCTTTAAATACGAACTATTACTAATTTTTAGATCGTACTACGTGAAAATTATGGTTCTAATGTTGCGATTGTAAGCCCATTGGTAAGAAATTATTGATTAAATTACTAAATTCAACATTTTTACATAAATAAATTAGTTGACAGAAAAATATTACATGTTGACAATAATAAAAGAACCATTCAATGAATGATCTCAAAACTAAAAAATATAATTGATATAGAAAATTATACCCTTAATCCTCAAAATGAATTTTATCTCGATAATATCGATTCCTTCAATCTTAATTGATATGTAATTTATTTTCATGAATAATCAAAGAAATCGGTCAGAATTAGCTGATTATTGTGATTTAAATTTCTGGGATTCTTAAGAATAGTTCTTGCAACTTTTTTTAGCCCTTGGACAATTAAAAATAAGTTATATCCCAAAATATACATCATGTGGTCGGCTTTTTTATGATTCCGACATTATTTTATTGTAAAAAATTGTAGAAAATATTTTTTTAAAATATAGTTGCATCATAAAAAATCCAGTAACCAAAATAAAATCAATATAAATAAATCAGTTGGTGATGTTATTTACTTTATATCATTTACACATTAATTCCGTAAAGGCAAAATTTATTGCGCATTTTACTTAAGAAAAATATTTAAATTCTATTTCAGAATAAAAAATATCTGAGTCATATTTACCAAAAAACATTCAAAATTTATAAATAAAATGTTTTGAAATGCTCTGATTATTTGTTATTAACAAATTACTTTTATTAAATTCGGGTCGAATTATCTTTTTAAATAATGTTTTGATTATTTTATAAATTGAAGAATTCCATAAATTCATTTGCCTATGAAATAAAAAAAATAATAATTGAAATTAAAAAATCATCAATAAAAATCTTTGAAAAAATTTTAAAAATTTCCTTGCTTTAAAAGACTAAAATTATTTTGTACTTCAAGTAACGGTTATGGCTAAATTTAGACATGATGTATTTTGATTTTTTTTCCTAAAAATATAAAAAAACATCGCAATTCAATTTTTTTAATTGCTACTAAGATTTTTTTTTAAATCCTTTATATTTAGTTGCCTTCGCCATTATTCAGCAAAATCATAAAAATCTTATTATCGTCACTCATCTAATTAGCCTTTTCAATTCATAAATTGATGTATCGAAAATTCTTTTCTAAAGTAATTTATTTAAAGTCGGTCATTTGAATACCTTGTTAAATAAAATATTTTAATCTTCAAAATGAACAAAAAATTTGATAAAATGTATCATTTTTTTCAACCATTATACTAAAAGCATTAGCAAAAAAGCTTTGATGGATTTTTACTAACACAACAATAATCACACAAACAATATGTTAATCATTGCTACTGATATCCTAGTATTCACACTAAATATTTAATAAAATGAAATTGCTTTGACAATTCATATTAAAATAATATGTAAAATATGGCGAGAGCTTTTTCTCTATTACTTATCCTGATGAGAATGAAGTAAATAAAAAAAGTTGAAAAATTAAGGTAAATAATAAAAAAGATCTGCAAAATAGTGCTAAATAGTCTTCTTTTGCTATTTTTATTGAATCGCTATAATCTAAGATACTATTCAGATAACTAAGCTAAATACAGTGATACCTCACAGGACGTGCTTTATTCATTTTAATGATTAAGTACTTTATGCGATAAGAACAATATGCGAAACATACTTTGTACTAAAATGCAATAAAAAAAATAAACCTCAGATTTGAGCAATTTTATGTGTTGATATCATTCAATCCTAAAAAAAATATATCGTATTTGATAACAAATACGCGTGCTTCAGCGAATTAGTTGAATCTTATTTAGTTCGTTATGCGAAGCAAAGTTCGTTATGCGAGTTCTCAATAAGCACAAATAAAATACGTTATGCGCATCTTACGTTATCCGAGGAGTACGTTAATCCAGGTATCACTGTATTGCATTCTTCTTAAAGCGTAAATCTATTTAGTCAATGTCTATTGATTGGTATCGTGTATTTTGAAAAATAATTTTTGGTCTTAAGAGATTGTTTGGATAACTCTTAGTCCATTAAACAATAATCTTTTTTGTGCGAAGCCTTAAATATTACTTAAGGCAATCAAATTATCAATAATATATCAATTATAGTTAGTTTATATTTAAATTTCTGCTCAAATTTTTTCACTAATCCTCAAATTTTTTGATTTAATGAGAATTGAGCGACTTAAAAAATTCAACTTTTTTCTTTTTTGATGAGGTTTATAAAAAATAAAAATAAACCAGACTAAATCAATTTTTTTGTGTGTTATAATTAAATTTTATTGCCAAAACACATTCGATAAGATAAATTTTTAAAGGAAGTTTATAAAATGCTACCAGAAAAAGGTTGTGAAGATACGCGTAGCCTCAAAAAAATTGTTTAAAAAAAAGAATTTTAGAAATGCTCATTCTTGTAGCGGTAATAAATAAACATATTACAGGCCTAAAATTATTTACTGCGAATAATTGATGGCCATTATGAATATGTTCGAAGACAATTAAGAAGAAACTTTTTAAATAATTGTGAAAATATTAAGTACTTAAAGTTAATCTAAATTAGACTTTGAGATCAAACTAAAAACAAAAAAAGTTATATTGGTGATTGAATTCAATTGAGGAAAAAAATTTGTGAAAATCTGACATTATTTGATTAAAAATCATGATCGGTAAAATCAATGTATAGCTATTCTAGTTGAGTCATTAATAAACATAATAATTATATAAGTAATAATTTTTAAATTTCGTCTCTTCCGCGAAAAATAATTCGCAAGGAAAATTTTTTTGATAATTATAAACGCGATAGTGTCAAACACATAAAATGTTCTTAATAAATCTAAGACTTTGAATAGAGCTTCATTATATTTAGTTACAGATTTAAAATATCACTACGCTTCAAAGAGATATTATTAAAATTGTGAGCATACTCATAAAATTGCCACCAAAAATTTTAATAATATGATATATATTAAGATATTACAGTGGCGAGCAGATGGTTTGTCGCAGAGTGCGAGTGGTTTGGCGCAGCGAGCGATTGGTTTGGCGTTGCGAGCAGATGGTTTGGCGCTGCGAGTTAATGGTTTGTCGCCAAAATTTTTAGTTTAGATATGGCTTCGGAAAAAACTTTGATGATTCGAAAAATACTTAAAAAAAAAATTTAATTGAACTTAGGGATGAAAATTTGAAAAAAATTTAAAAAAAAATTTGTGAATAAATTTGACCAAGTAAATGTCACTCAATTGTCATTCTGCATATTATTACGACGATCAAAAGTTGTAAGATAAAAATTCTGGCACATATCATATGTATAGAAACATGTCCAACCAAATGTTTCTAACAGCATTGGGCTGCGAAAATCGAAAATAGCTCGGAGTGTCAGTTACTGAGCACGATTTTAATAAGCTCCCAAAAAATAAATAATGAGGGAAATTGAACTTTAAATTAGTAAAAATAAGTTTTTAACTGCATTAGATGCACACGAAACGATTCCTTTTGACAGGAGATGTCATAAAAAAAAACAGTATAGAAATCAAGAGTATGAGTACAGCAGGGAAAGGTTTAAA
The DNA here is from genome assembly GCA_038021265.1 of Cyprinella venusta. NCBI lineage: Eukaryota > Metazoa > Chordata > Actinopteri > Cypriniformes > Leuciscidae > Cyprinella > Cyprinella venusta. Next base: position 23,647 of record JBBNEX010000083.1, read on the forward strand.
CCAATTGTTGCATTAAGACATTCTTAAGATAAAATTGCTTTGAGATTTGTCTATTTCAACCACTTGTCTGCTTTAGCGCATGACAATATAGTATATTTCGATGAAACGCAGTTAAACAAATATAGTTGTGCTAACTATTTTTATGCCTTGATTACTCAAAGTACCTATACTACGCTTCTAACTGATAGGGGTTAGAAATATAAGCATGATTTGCGCTTTTTCCATAAATGCTTGCCTATTCTATCTATAAAGAATCAGGTCTTTAAGAACTGCTTTATTGCTGAATGGTGTAAAGAAAAAATTTTTGCAACAATTCTACCGGGCCGTAAAAAATTATAATATAAAACGCCCGTTTTCACAAGTCTGGTACAATTGAATCCATCATTCGTTCAACTGGATCTACAATTTTGTGTCTCCGTCATTATTGGCAAAAGTTATTTAAACAAAAGAGATTTTTCAATTAATCTAAAATCAATTAAAAAATGAAAATCTAGGTTCTCAAAATTTTAAGAAATTTATGAATTTAGTAAAAAAGATTCTCACAAGATTTGCGGATACGAACCAACAAAATTTTTTCATACAAATGCGAGAACGGGTTAAAAAAGGCAAAAAATGGATTTAAATTACAAAAAATATTATTTTTTTATATTTTATATAAAAATTTTTTTAGCGACAAACCATTTGCTCGTTACGCCAAACCATTCGCTCGCTGCGCCAAATCACTTGCTCGTCACGCCAAACCACTTGCACCCTGCGACAAATCACTCACTCGCCACTGTAATTATAATTGGTTAAAAATCCAAGCACGATAGATAAGGATACACTGATACCAATTTGGGGGTAAAATCACTTTTTAAGTGTAAAAGACTATCTAATACCACATGCGTCTTACATAAATATTCACTAATTCGGTTTATTGTGATTGTTCACTAAAAAGTAAAATAAGGCTGCTAAAATTTGACACAATTTAGTTGGCCACGGCTTAAATCAAAAGAAAAAGAGCTGAAATAATTCAATTTTACGTTTTCATTACTAATGTACAGAAGGATTAATTTTAGTGTCAAAGGCTCTCTTTCTATTAATATTCCAATCAAGTTACTCTTATTTTATATAAATTTGATCGTAAAATTAGATTAAAATGACTTTTTAAAATCCGCTGATTTTTTTAACAGATCCGATTGAAAAATTCAAAACAATTACCATAATTGAATTACATCAATGTTTCCCACCTTTTGTGCCCCTAGCCCAACAGAATATTTTTATAAATTCGTCAGCTCTAATCCAGATTTTACCCAATATTTTTTATTTTCGATATTTTCGAACAAAAATTGCTCTAATATGAATCACACGCCCCGAGTTGGGAAAGACCTGAATTGATTGTCTATTCTTTTCAAACTTATAAATAAAAAAAAGAGAAAAAGTACAGATTTTTGTAAATTTGGTTAGATTAGAATGGTTTATGTGCTTTTTTTTTAATATATTCTGATTTACAATGAGTTTTTATCGGCAAATACAGGGAAATTTATGGAGATCAAAGCAATTGAAGTAATTAAAAGCCGCTATAAATCTCAAATAATTTCTCAATCTTACAGATAAAAATAATGAAATACTAATATCTTGCGAATAAATGAGAACATTTAATATTCTATTTGTTCTTCATTTTTATTTTTGAGATCGTAAAAAAAAATTATATTTTGCGTTAATTAAAAATGGTTTAGCTAAAACTAAAGCAGATCTAAGAATTAAAGCATTTTTTTTGCAAAATAAGATTCAAAAACTTACTTTTTTAGAATATTTATTGGAATGTAACAGAATTAAAATATACTGTTGAACTATTTAATTTACGGTTGTGCTTCTACTATAACAATAAAATTATGTTTTGAAATATATAGAAAATTAATCGGATATTTTTATTGTAAATTGAATAATCTTTCAAATAACTTAAATTAAATATAATTTCATTGAATTTTTTCGATTCAAAAATTTTAATTAAGCGTATATTTTGGAGATATTAATGCTTTTTATTTTATTTTGATAACGTCAATAAATGGAAGTGTAAATAAGGAACGTAAAAAGATATCGTATATCGCAACATCAATATCAAATTATATATAAAAAAAATTGGAATCGTTGATAAATTTATGATGTAAATGATTTAATTTTTAATTGTATAGGCTTTCTTGACCTTACATTTTCAACAATCAAATAAGCAGTGTTTTATTCGGCCTGATCTTTGGCTAAAATAAAAATATTTTACTGATTATAAAATATGTTTAGAATTATTCGTGTTATTTGTATATTTTTGAATAATTTTATTTTCTTCAATTGTATGATTATAATCTTTAGCCCCCGAATACGAATGCAAACAATTATGAGAACCTTATTTATCGGCTAAGACCAGACTTTGTAAGTATTTGGAAATTTTTATTGATAAAATAATGCAAATTTTGTTATCTTTTATAAATACATGAATGCTTTTTAAATGTTTTATTATATACTCATGTGGTCAAATGGAAATGATTTTCGACTTTATACGCGTAAAAATAACTTATCTACGCCAGTCGACGGCTAGAGCTAGCTAATCCTGCCACAGATGTATTTAGATTCAACAAAATTAGGCATCAAATTTATTTTAAAATAATTACTTATATTTTTGCTAATTTTACCAACGAAGAAGACAAGTTTTAACGAAGTTTCATAATTATTTTTTCATTAAAATTATACATTGCTTTAATACAAGAGAGTGATAGTTTAGTTACAAGCGCTTAAATTATGATTAAAAGCCCGAATATTAAATATATTAGCGAACTGAACATTAAAATAGCTCATTATTATAATTAATTATGACAATTTTTCGATAAAAAACAAAATTAGCTCTTTAGTGATTCATTGAATGTCAAATATGATAGAAAAAAATATCAAATTTTCTCGACTTTTTTTATCATTTTCTAAGCATTAAATAGTGGTTATCTTCTTATATAAACTATAAAAATTTTTGATAAAATATTTAGTTTCTTCAAGCGTAAATTATTTGAGAGCGATTATGTGTCAATATTGGCACAATAATCATAACTTATTTTTAATTAGTCATCAAATTCAGCCAGTACTTGAAAACATTTTTTGGACAAATCTTGACTATTTCTACCTCATTTTAATTATTTCACACCGTATAAATAATTTTTACGTTTTTGCGCTTTTATATATTTTGACCGCATGATCTCACAATTTTTTATTACACGAGTAAGTATGATCAACTTTTTTAAGCCCAAAATAAAATTTAAAAGTAAATATAGCAAAGAAATAAGATTAAAGAAATGTTAGTAATTAGTTAAATTTATTTCTTGTGATACATATTAGTCATCCACATACCGTCTCTCTCACGTTTTAAAAAATGTAGGCTATCAACAAATTAATCTCTTACGACGTTTAATTTTGATAAGCTTATATAATTATCCATTAAAAGACGCAATGCGATCATGATTATAATTTGTAAAATGAAACTCTGTTCGGTCCTGATCTTGTAATTGAAAGCCTCGTGTCTATATTTATAAGTTACAATGTTACCTCGCATTACGTAGTTCTACTACAACATGCGCTGCGCATAAATTACTTTTATTTGCTAATAATTGATTTCTATTAACGAACATTGCTTTGCATAATGAACTAAATCAGATTACACTATCTTGCTAAATCTCAAAAGTTTGTCATTAATTATCGTATTTTATAGAGATCAAACGATATCAACAAACAAAATTGCTCAAAATCAAGATTTTAATCCTTTTTGACAATAAATAAATGTTTTTAAGTGTATTTTAGTACAAAAAAAGCTTCGCGTAGCTATTTTTTGAGCAAGAAATTACACTTAGATCGAATTAAGTACGTTATGCAAGGTATCACTGTAGTTTATTTTTTCGAAATTAATATTCGTTCATTAAAATTAATTCAAACTCTAAAAATTTCTTTTGGCTGATAATTATCTTAGAAATCGAAAAATCACATCGTATTATCTTAATTTCAAATTGATTGCGATTACAATTAAAAAATTATGGTTTCGGGTTATTCTTATAACAAAAAAAAATGTCGATCTTCATGAAAAAAAATATATCAATAGTTATTTATAGAAAATTTCAGATTAAAAATTATATCCGTAAAATAATGTTGATGATCTTTTTTTATTATAATATTCGTCAACTTCACCGCTATCTTTAGCTTCTCCTCCAAAAAAAGTAATCAAAACTGTTAAGTTTTTGTAGTTAACGAGACTTTTGTAAGTTTCTCCTTTATGTTTGTTTGCAAAATTTTCCACAAGTGATATGCTTCTTCAGCTTATTGGAAATGAAATTTGATACAAAGTTCTGCTAAGATATTCGCAAACACATTCGCACGATAATATTTTTATTAAATATAATTAAAATAAATAAAAAGGGAACTTAAATTAGCTAAACTTATAGAGAGCTGCGTATGGCTTTCTCGTCAACGTTTGGTCACCGCTGACATATATGATATAAAAGTAATTGATTTTTTGATAGAATTGGTGACAGTTTTTTCAATGGAAACAATAAATTAATAAAGATGCCTAATATCTATAAAATTTTTGTATCAGTAGTAAAAATATAAAAATAATTGTCCTTTGGAATTATTAAAAGAAAATTAAATGCTTTAGATCAGCTTGTATATTAAAGCATCGCAAATTAACCGGTAAAACATTTAAGATCAACAAAAATCTTTGATTTTTATAATTATTTTGATAATTGCCAAATTATCTCTAGACTCGTTGATCAGTAAATATAGTAAGCAATATGGCTACATGATTTTAAAAAATTTAATGAAAAACCTTTTCAAAATACAACCATCAGGATATTTGTTGGATTAGATAGAGTTTTTAGAAGATAAATCTTAAATAAGTTTTTAAAATCGGCATAAGTTATAAAAAAAAATAGACTCAGTGTAAAGCAGAAAACAATAATTATCTATTTACAAAATATCACGATTGTTAATGGCGGGCTCTTTCATGACACTCAGTACGCTTATTAAGTATTTTACAGCATAATTATAAATTAAACAATAAATCAAATAAATGTGACCAAAAATCTGCATTTGCGCAGGCATATTTCTTTAAATTTTTGTATAAATAATTTTATTCATATTATTTCGAAAATCATAAACATTGAATATTGAAGTGATCGATATGAAATTAAATTTAGGAAAATTAACTGTTTTATATATTATGATTGAATAGACAATAACTTATATTAATTTTTTATTTATTTTCAACGATTATATATGATTTTGTGTATTTAATTAACACTAGAATTATCTTCTGAGATACCGAGGAGCTGAAGATCAACCAATGCAGAATGGGGAATTCGTCAGTAGACACGTGGTATTTATTATCAAATTAAATTTTACATATATCTTGAAAAATGTCTCTAAATCTTTAATGTTAAATTTCATTGTGTATTTCTATAATATTATTAAATATACCCCAAAAGTGATATTTCTTTGGCATAATGATGATTCATTCGATGCATATTTTGTATATTATTTACTTTTATTTTCTATCACGTGATTTATTGGATCGTGATATTAAAATTTTTTTGATTTTAATACTAACAGAAGATGAAAAATTTTAAATATAAAATCCATGGTTAATCAATCATTTTGGACAAAAATTACATTGATTCATTGTAGTGTATTGATCTAAATTTTTATATTTTTCGCTCATGCTCCAAACTGCCATATTAATATAAAAACACACTTTAATTCTTGTTTATATATAAAGAATGAAGTAATTTAAAAATTATTAATTGCACTTTTTTTCTCTTAAATTTGTGTATTCCTACAATGCAAGATTGAACAATCGACAAAATTTTTAAATGAATTTCTATTTCCTTTGATGATTTATTTTTTTGATGCCGAAGTATACACTTTCCTATATAATACACAATTTAAAATAATTTACACCAAGCAAAAATTATAATTTGTGTATTTGCATGAACTAGATTCGATCATAAAAATATATTTTGTAAGAGGCGATACAATCCTTAAATAAATAAGATAAATTATCAAATAATTTTTTTTAGCTATTTAATGCATTTAAAATATGCGTTTGCAATATTAAATTTGAGATTGTATTCTCTATCTTTTCTTCCGTCATTATTATATATAATTGCAGCAACTGTTAAATCTTTTTTGAAAATAAATTATTTTTATGAATATAATTCTTTAATTTTGATTTACTCTCATACAGGAATAAATAAATTTCTCGTTTACTTTATGTTATTGTTTGATAACCTTTTAAGTAATGCCTTGTCTGCAATAGAAGTATTAACATCAAAAAAATTAAAATTAATACATTAAAATTTATAATTTTTTTGCAAGTTAAAGTAATTAAAATCATAAATGTATTTTAGTTACATATTAATATGATATTCAAAATATTTAATGAAAATATTTTTTAACTTAAATTAATATTAACTTACTTTAGATAATTAAGCCTTGCAGAAATAACCTTTTATTTTTAAGTTTTGATAATAACAACCTCTCAATTATAGGCCCGATTTTGTTCAAAAGAAGCCGAATTTATTTATAAAAATCAATATGAAAAAAAATCTTTGAAAATTAATAAAGAGAATGAGTTAATTCCCAGACAATCTATTTTTATTTATAAGATATAATAAGAATCGTGTTAAGTAATCGTTATACTTTTTGACTATAAAACGTATAACAATTAGTCATAAAATGGCAAACCTTATAAAATTATTTTAATTTGAGGATATTGTATGGCTTGATATAAATTAGATATCAAGATAGTTTACACATATATCGATGGGATAAAAAAACTTGTGCCAGAAAAATTAAAATTTCATTTTTTTATTTTACATTTCAAACATTTTTTTACAGTTAATTTCTTTCAAAATATAAGCAAAATTATTACGAAAATATCTTTTATTTCAATCAATTTCATCAAAAATGACGAGTTTGAATATTGTACTGAAAGAATATTTTTTTACTTTAATGATATTACAAATCTAAGCGAAGACATCAATTGACAATCATTAAAAAAAATTAACGATAGATTTTTAGTTTAATATGAGGACCATAAATATATAAATTATTTTGTTTACTATATTAATCAATTTTTTGCCTGATATGAAATATTGCTAATTTTTAGGTCATTGGACATGATTTTCTAGAACCAGGCGCTGCGTTGGTGATACCAGTAGTAAGATATTATTATCAATTGTTTATTTCAATATTTTATAAACATAATAGATTTTACATTTCGTCAATATTAATACTTTCACTCAATAATTGTACATTGACAGATGTAATATCAAAAAAAATTTGATTCCCATAATTATAGTTGTTTATTGATAAAAAAATTTTTTTTTCATATGTAAATATTCTGAAATAACAAAAAGTTTCAGTTATTTTTAAGAACTTTTATTTTACTTCTTTTATAAATTTTAATTTTCAAATTGATTCGACTAATCTAATTAGATATAACATTACATTTTACGCATTTAATTATCGAATCGATAAGAAATAAAGGGTGTACGACTTGAATTGTATTAATTGATGATAAAATATATAAAATCTTTTTGGACAATTTTTGGTCTTCAAACTATATTTAAATAAGAATTAACACAACATAATGATTGAGAGCAGATTTTTACACAATTAGAACACAAAGAATAATATTGAGACTAATATTTACAGAAGCGTAACTTTCAGAAATATCAAAATGCTAAAAATTTTACTCGTAACACTATTTTCGTGGTTTTGTTTTTACATTCATAAATTGCAAGAAAGATCACATTTGTGCAAAAAAATTGTTCATATTTTTTATATTATAATGATAAATGGCAATTTTTTTCACTAAAAAATTATTGAACTTCATTCAGCATATAAAACTATAAAAAAAGGATATGATAAATAGACATTATATTTCTAAAAAATATATATATAATGATTCCGGTTGATTAAGCCTCTTAAAAAAATGTCATGCCTTCAGATTATAAGGTTCTATTTTCAGATCAATTCCTGATAAAAAACTAGAAAATATTCAATTGATATTTTTATCTGAATTTTTATTTTTTCAGCAAAGAACAATGTTACTTTTTTCTCTAATTCTGTTTGAAAGTGCTCAATGTTATAATTCGCGTATAAAATACATTTTAGAATCAATAAAACTAAAATTGTTTAGTAAAGTAGAATTTTACTCTTTTAAATCTGACCTAAACAAGACTAAATCTAGTAATTAACCTATTGTTCAATGCATCTGGTAAAACCGAATAAATATGATATGTTATGACTTAAAAAACTTATGATTTAAAATTAGTGTTTTTTCTTTCACAGGTATTTTTTTTAATTTGAAATCAAATAAAAAAAAAAAGGGTCTAATGAATATTTAGATGAGTGTTTCAGAACTAAAGGGAGAGGTGAGGGCAGTTAGATTTTAGCCATTGCAATTAATACAAGATTTTCATAAAAATATTGTGTCTTACCCGGATCGGGGCGCAGAAGTTTTATTAAATTCTCGGTGGGGCGTGCCGTTATTTGTTAGTAAACACTGATTTAGATGGACTAAGCTTAGACTATACCATTATGTATATATGTAAAAAATGTAGAATATTAAAATCGCCTTAATACTCTAAAGAGCCATTTATCATCTAATTATTTTAAAAATTAATGACAACTATTTTACCTAGCTTTAAACAGTATTGCAAAAATATCGGATATTCCAAGTCCAGTGAAAATTTTTTTAAAATCTTCACTAATTTTGTTTAATAGAGGATTAGAATGTTAGTTCTTTTTAAAATACAATTTACATCTTTTTTACTTAGATATACGCAAAAAAAAACATCCAAGTCTAAAATTTTATGATTAATGTTTGCCATTATGAGTAATGACTTAATTCTCATTTTCGAGCTGTATGTAAAATTCTGTGCAAATGAATTTTTATCGTATTTCGTGATAAAATCGCAAATTATTATAATTAAATTATCTAAATCACTAAATAAGATTTTTTAAGACACATTGTGTCTTAAGGTAAATCGAGTGAGCGGGTGAGGTGTTGAATATGGAGATCACAATTCAAAGTCATGAATTTTCCTAAAATGATCAATATGGTAATATCAATATTTACAGTATTTAAGAAAAACTAAAAAATTATTTCTAAAACGGTGTATTTTTAATAAAATAATTGAAAATACTGAAATTAAAAATAATTGTATAAATCAATTTCTCAGAAGTCAATTAAAAATAAAGAAAAGACTAAATATAAGGAAAACAGCCTTGAATGTTATATTTAATAAGGTGCTGCCTGAAGTAATAAAGAATTTTCGCTCTTAGTATCTCGATAAAAATATAGATTGATTCTGCTATTTATTTTAAGAAAATTATGCAAAATTTCTTTACAATATTTCATTACAAGAATCCGAAAAGATAAAAATTTTAAGTCCTAATTAGTATTTAAGAAAAGTAAAATAAATTATCTTTACCGTCAGCGTTTAAGCATTCTAACTACGACATTAAGTAGTAAATAGAATTATTTTATTGTAATCTCAGTATGATTTTTCTAAATATTATACAAAAACGATGAATTAATTCATCAACTAACATAAAATTTTTTTGTTTCAATTATAATATTATTTAGGAACTTCCAACGAATAATCAACACAGTCGCAGAACAGATGACTCAAGATTTCCTTCTAATGATCCCTTTGTAAGTAATTTGATCTTACCTAAAATTATATATTTTTATTTTTACCGGGTGTTTCTTATTTAAAATTATTATAAATTAAACTTATTATTGGTTTTTATATGAATAAATTTTCTGCTAAATATATGAATATTTAGAATAATTAAAATTAAATCGATAATTAAAGTAGCTTAAATATGCTTAAGCCAAATTTTTTAAGGTAAACATATATTATCTTAATCCTGTTAATTACAGCCGATTTTCGAAATATACGGAGAAATTTAAGAAATATAAGGACAAGATTAAGAAATGTACGGAAAAAAATTTTGGGATAATAATTTGTGCATATTATAGGGATAAATTTTTAATTTTTTGAAAGAAAGTTTCGATCACATATTACAGGGACCATTAATATTTTTGATGGATTATCTTTGATTTCATGAGTCTAGAAAATTTTTCACTTCTATGATTGAAGAAAGAAGTATTATATAATCCCGCCATCATATAGTCCCAGTTTTATTCAATAGAAGAATTTATTTTCGCCTAGAAAGCTAACCTAAATATCACACAATACGACAGAAGCCTCCAACAATAGCAGATTTCAGCTTTAATTCTACGACATTTCAGAAACTAAAAAAACGGAAAAATACAATAGAATGTAAAGTATTTTACGAATAGATGATAATATTTATGAATACAGCATAATCTAATTTAGAAATGTAATATCTGACTTTTTAATTGGATCAAAATATCAAAAAAGACTTTTCCGTATTCTATTATGAATAAACAAATAATATCTACTTTTGTTAGTAATAGTAACAATTTTTTGCATACAATCCTGAAACTGGTCTGTTTTTTTAGGAAATCGACTCTAAATAATATTCCTTCTGACAAACATAAGAAAAATTGTTATAGTTTTAAAATTTTTGTGATATAATACGATTTTTGGAAAAATAAAAGGATTTTTATATTATGTAGATGACTATACATTTTTCTCGATTACTTAAATTAGTGTCAGTTAGTTATTAATAATTGATGCCTATCAAATATATTCAATATAGAGCAAATACATTTATTAATGATAGATATTTAAAAAAAACTTATAGAATATCTGTAAAAGGTTACCGAGAAAAATTGTTGAATGGTATAATAGTTTTGATAATTGAGTTTTATATGATGACGTTAATAAAGGTCAAATAAAATTCGTATTAAATTATCGACAGAGATTATATATCATTGATTCATTTATTCATTAATAATATTTAAGAATTTATTTCCAATAAAAAGGGATTCTTTAAATTATTATATTATATTTTACGTCTTAATAATTTTTAGAGAAGTCTAGAAAGTTCGCGTTCAAGTTCGGTAAATTTAAACAAATATTTAAACGTTATTCAGGGTTGGCATTCAATTCTAATTTCCGTTATTTTTTGAACATATTTTTTACTTAATTCGTTTTTGAATATAATATATTTGGAACAATTTAATAATTGATTCGATAAATAAATATCAAAATTTTTAATCTTCTTATGAATTTAAATATCTTTTATTTTCCTAGTATTAAAAATCTGTTTCAATCGATTTTATCGTTATAAAAATATAAAAACGTAATGCAATTAATACAAAAAATAATTTTATACTAAAAAATTTATATATATAATTCTGTAAAAGAATAAACGATGAAAATTGATTACGAAATTTTACGACTTTTAATAGCTGGCTTTTTCATGACATAAAATACAAAAAATTACTATTTTTCTTGTATACTTCCTATAGGTTCTTACAATAGACGAGAAAAAAAATTTTTGATAAAAAAATAATTTATGCATTGTTTTATAGTACATTTGCAACATCTAAAAAAGCAAAATATCTAGCTTGAATGCAATACCTACGTATTATCAAACGATATTTACTTTTCTGATCATCAACTATGGCCTAAAAAATTATTCAAATAATAAAAAAATTATCAAACCCTTTTATAATTTTTTTAATCATACATAACTTTCATTGAAACCATTTAATGTTCACATCCGTTCTTACATATTAATTTTTCTCTTTACATCAACTTTCGTATATAAGATGGTTATTAGCATCATTTTAAATTATTTTACAAAAAAAATAAAAAAATTTTCATAAATTTTTAGAAAAAGAAGGATGTGTAAGGAGCGCAAAATTGGAGGATAATTAAAAAAATATATATATATACTTGAATTCATTTACAAAATATATGTCAAATGATCGTTAAATTATAAAAACATGATACAAATTATTAAACATTATTCAATGAGCTTTTTGGCACCAAATTTTTAGCCAAAGATCTTATTATGAAATTATCTTGCTTTTTAAAGAAAACGAAAAAATACGGAATATCATTAATTGGTTTAACAAATATATTAATTTTTATTGTTGTGCTATAATTAAAATCACAAAATTAATTTTGTTTAAATACTATATTGAAGTTTAAATGTTGTGAGAGCTCTTGATTCTTCCGCGTTCTTAAAAAAACGCAACAAATTTGCTTGCGCGTTCCTGAATTAAAGGATTTTAAATTACATTCGAACAGGAAAACTATTAAAATCGTTTTAAAATGTAGTTTAATATGTAGTTTTTGACTGAATAATTACAAAAAAGATATTCAAATTTTATTAACAAATTTAATTGAAAAGGTGCCTATAGGCAACATTATAGAAGTCTTTGAATATAAATTTTTTTCAGAAATATTTTATATTACTATTAGTATATTTTGTATCAATAAAATGCTTTTTTTACCAGTACATATATCATGTTATGATTAAGGAAGTACACGTGGTTAAAATTTTTGTGACCCTCCATCAAAATACAATATAATTATTGTTACCTTCGTAAGTAAAAAAAAGCTAAAAAATAAGCTATCTATTTAGGGTTAATCAAGCAGACCAAAAAGACTTATTTAACTGCTGTTAAAATCGAAATAAATTTGATGTTCGCAATTATGTGCTAATTATCTTTCATTTAGCCCTCTAAGTAAATAATTTACAGTTAAATTTTGTATCCGGGTACAATAAAAAATATATAAAATAAAATTTCCTTATAAAATGCACCAAAAAATACTCCAAATCATTGAAATTTCAAAAAAGCGCAGAAAATTGGCTTGCGCGTTCTTAATAAGCGCAAGAATCAAGAAAGCGCAGCACGTCAACATTAAAATATTCACGTTTTGTAAAATTTGTGACAAATTTAAACTCTATATATTTCTATTTAAATATAAAATTTAAGGATTTAAAATTCGATAATGTTATTAATTATGCAATTAAAAACCAATGTATCTTTGTAATATTAAAGATGATAATATTTCGTTTGCCAACTCTGATATTGAACTTATTTTATTTAAAAATATGGAGTTTTGAAATATTATATTGGTAGAGATCAAGATCCAATTCTCCGGTTGAAATCAATAGCAACAGGCGACGAAAATATCGCGACAGATCTCGAAGAGATAGTGACGACATTGAGTAAGTATTCTAATTGATTAACTAAAATATATATGTGTGATTTATGATTTATCTATTGTTATTAATATCAGATAATGTCTGAAGATGAAGAAATATTGAATAAAAAACATTATTAAATACTTATATAGTATTTTCTGACATCATATTTTGTTTTTTGTCTTTTTTACTTAGTTGTCAAAAAATTGAATGCTCAAAATAAGCAAGATTACGATCCTAATACTTAGCATTCGTAAATATAAGGATTTGAATCATAAAAGAGTATCATCAGATAAAAAATTATCATAAAGCGCACGATTTTTCTTTTTACAAAACTAAAAAAAGTTGATTTAATATTAACACTTAATAATTCGAAGTTATTAAAATTTATTTGGTTAAAATTGATAAAGTTTTTCCTTAATATTTACGATTTAAATAATACCACCCTTAATTAGTGAAGGTATTTTATGTTACGGTTGTGATTAGTCCGAAAAAATATTCCGAAACTATAATTTAATAGCGCGGTTTAAAATTTGACAATTGTGGATTATTAATATTAAGTAGAATTTTGATGATCCACCGCGATTGCGATACACAAGAGATAAAATAAAACGTAGCTGATAATGCATAAAGTGGTAAATCGTGAATATTGGAAAAAAAATTTTTCTCATGTCACTCTTTTGTACGTAAAAATACATCAATAGATGGTTGATAGTTTTATAATCTCTTTATTTCACATTGACAAAATAAACAGAAGCAAAGGATAGCTGAGTACTATAGCTCCTCAACTTGATGTTTTTAGCGCTATTATAATTTTGATAGAACAGCATACATTATGAGAAACCTATACATAAAAAATCAAAAATTTGATCCATATTAGATCAAGATAGAGTCAAAATATAAAGAAAGCCTAGCATCTGGATAAATGAATAGGGATTGCACTAGAAAAAAAAGCTATCTAATGATTGAAATGAACGATCTAATTTTCATTCACTGAGAAATAGGTAATATAAAGCTTTTTCCAATTTATTGAAAAAAAAATTGGGATTAAAGTTATAACGACTTTTTAAAAATTAAACGCGACTTCTTTGTTAAAGAACGAACCGAAGATTAATTTCATACCAGAAGGCTAACTGTTTGATAAGAATTTTTTTTTGATGTAATTAAACACAATTAGGGACAAACCGATCCTACTTTGAAAATTTCGGATAAATTTGATAATTAACAAGCAACATAGAATATACACAAGTTATCAAATAAGGTTACAGACAGGTTCGTTAAAACAGTTTTACAATGTATTTGTTAAAAAATTTTAGAAAAATTTTTTTGTTGAAATTGGTCAGTCAATAGAATTTTTAATTAAATCGTAATGATTGGCAAATTTCTTAATCTTAAAATATTTGACTAACAATTGTAAAAAATTCTTTGGAATAGAATTGTAAAGATTCAATTATTGAGAATCTTATTGAAATCCAACTGCAGCCTGAAATTGTTAGAGATGAAATTAAATAAGTAAAATAAACGAATTATGACCCGAGGAAATTCGCCCCTCAACCTGTAAGTATTTGTGTAATAAAATAAAATAATAGATTTTTGACTAAAAATTGATTCTGATAAATAAAGGTACTCATATATTTTCTGAAATGTGTAAGAGAGAATTTCTTGCTTTCTTAAAGTAATGGATGAAGTGAAAAATGCTAGCATTGATCCAAAAAATTTAGAAAGTTATGTTATAAGATAAAAGAATTAAAACTTCAGGGTTTTAACCATCATTTTTTGCAATATTTTTAGACCTTTTTCTGCACATTCAAAAACTATTTCCGTTTTTTTCATTTAATTCAGTCGATCCCATTAATCATTGAGTTAGCTTAATGCGTTTCTAAAATATGCGATATGGTTTAAGGATTCATGCGATGCAATGATCAAGGGTTACCTAAATTTTGCAAATAATATGACTTCAAACGATATTTGATCATTTGCAGCAGCATCCGTCAATAAGGAAAAGGTTTATCGTATAACAACTTGTAATCATACCACAATCATCCGTTTTTCCATGAAGACAGACATTGTTTTATGATTTGGTTACGAAAATAATTTTTTTTTCTATTCGTGCATAATTTTCTGAACTTCATTTTTAAGATTATGTGGCGAAGATTAGAAACACTGGAGAGCATTTTTACAATATTTGGAGAAAAAAATTAACAACAATATTGATTAGAATAAAGTGACAATATTTTTCATAATGCTATGTGGATCTGTCATGTATAAAAATATTTTTAAATTATTATTTATTTGTAAATTGAGAGCAGGCAGAGTTGAATCTGTAATCTTATTAAAAATTGATTTAAACAAAATGAATTAATTTAATTATTAACGATAAAAAAAATTGTAAATAAAAATTTGAAAGCAAATAGTCAATATAAGGATTCAACATAAAATCGATTGATATTATCCTGTGGTATATGAATATCGGTGAAATAGTAAGCAAATTGTTTACTTATAATCCAATAATTATTACTTAAAGGATTGTTGGTATGTTATTACCATCAACAAAATATATTCGGAATAGCCAATAAAAATAGAGGATTATCCGTCTAAATGCGTTTTTAATAAAAAACCATCAATTTATTACGCTACAAGCAAAAAGCTTCTTTAATTCAGAAATAAAAACGTTCATGATGAAAAAAAGGTTATATTTTTTACTTCTTATAAATAAAAAATTGAATACAGTGATACCTCGCATAACGTACTTAATTCGTTTAGGAGTAAGTACGTTTTACGAAAAGAACGTTATGCGAAGCATGCTTTACACTAAAATACAATAAAAAAAAATTAATTTGTATGTCGACAAAAAAAATAAAACCTTGGATTTGAGCAATTTTGTGTGTTAATATCTTCCGATCTAAAAAAATAAATCTTGTTTCATAACAAATACGCGCACTTAAGCGAAATAGTTTAATCTGATTCAGTTCGTTGTGCGAAGGAATGTTCGTTATGTGAATTATCAATAAGCATGAAAAATTACGTTAATCACAACGTACGTTATCTGAGGAGTACGTTATTCAAGGTATCACTGTATTAGTATCCTTAGAAGAATTATATAATATTATGGATTCATTCCTATTATTTATATTATCAATAATTTTAATCCTCCTAATGTGCGCTAAGTACCAACGTGACTGTCGTGAACTTTTAATACAGTAATTCCTTGAAAATTTACATATTATTCTATCAGAATATTTTCCCAACCATAAATATTACCATAAGATAAAGTATTTCAAATAAAAAAGATAAAAAATGGAACATTTCATCATTAACACGGGAACAGAAGTTTCAGTGGGTGTGTTTTAAAAAAGGGGCCCATAATCCTTTAATACCATAATTAACAATATGAGATAATTTATGTAAGGTAAAAAATGTATTTTAAAATAAAATAAGTAG
The DNA here is from genome assembly GCA_038021265.1 of Cyprinella venusta. NCBI lineage: Eukaryota > Metazoa > Chordata > Actinopteri > Cypriniformes > Leuciscidae > Cyprinella > Cyprinella venusta. The sequence continues at coordinate 40,261 of JBBNEX010000083.1, forward strand.
ACGGATCTGATTAACTTCAAATAATTAGTTCTCATTTCACAAAAAATTAATAAAGTTTTTTGTCTTCTTCTAGGAATAAAACCTCGTTGGCCAGTCCTAAAACAGACAGTAAATCTAGAATTGATATATTTTTAAGTATTTTAAGCTAAAAATTTATTTAATAATAGGTAAATATTTTCCGCCCGCAATATTACTGATAATAATTCACGTGGTTACTCTATGAAGCTGAATTACCTTATTTTCCTATTGCAAATCATTCTGGCTGTCCATATATCATTTGCAGTGAGTAAAATTAATGATTTACATATAATTAGTATATAATTGACTTTATTTATTTAATTTGAGTAAACACTATGAAAAATATTTTGACCTGTTAACAGCAATTTTCTTCAAGATAATAAAATTTAAATTCAGTGTTTTGACACCCGTTTTATTATCTATTTACAAAAAAAATTCATTTGGGGAAATTATATTTTAAAAACACTACTCATACTTATTTGAGCTTTAAATGTAAATTATTTAGAATCGGGCCGTAAATAATGTGAAAAAATTACTATAAAGAGATTGAATCTGAATAAGTATAATTTTTCAAATAAATGCTCTTTTTACCTGAAAATTGTTGACTATTAATGCTTACCATTGCACATCAACTTTAAAAATCCCTTATGTTTACATCAGAACGGTATATTAAGTTCTTGCATGTAACATGGATCAACATTAAAAATAGATAAAAATTTTTGTGACGTAGCTGACCAAATTTTAATTTTTTATATCAGATTTTTAATTATTTACAGGAGTAAAGGCTTAAATAATTACTCGTCAACGATAGTATACTGTTTTTCACTTTTTTCAACTAAGTTTTACGAATAATTGAAAATTAAACTGACAAAATATTTGGAAAATAATATAATTTGTCATAAATTTTCCTGGAGTAGAATGAAAATCTTAAATCAATACAACCTCTGCATTATAATGATGTTTTTTTCTATCAAATCTACCAAATTAAACCAACTTGTTCAAAAATTAAATAACATCATTTATCGGTGTCCCATATTCGTTGACAGCGATGGCTATTTATATTGAGTTGCAATCTTATTCAAGATTGAATCAAAAGAACCAATATATTTTTTACAGGACCGATTTCGACATATTTTTTTAAAAAAGATTTAAACTTTTGAATCGAATATTAAAATACACCAGTAAAAATATCGTTAAGAATTATTGGCACATTATCCAAAATATAATTCAACTAATTATCATTAAAAAGCATTAAATACGAGTGTTGGTGCATCCATGTTGCACATTTAAAATTTAAAAATCTTGGAAACTAAAAATCTCTTTAAATGACAATAAAGAGATTAATATCCTTGCTTAAATATTCTAAATGTGCTGATTAAAGTGCGTTATTAAGCTATTTATTAATATATTTCTACTATAGGCATAATTTTAATTAAAATTTACATATAAATGGCCCTTATTAAAAATTGTTAAAAGCATGAAATATCAGTATTTGTATAAAGATCAATGTTATAAAATTACTCATTCAGAATTATCGGCAGATTATAAATGAAAAAGAATAAATTATAGGATTTATAAGATTCTTGTAAAATATTTACTAAAAAATATAAAAAATTGGCTAAAAATGCTAAATTGATGATATTCTGATATAATTTTTCGAAATAAGATCAATTATATGCAACGATACCTTGCATAATAGCACTGTTTTTTTATTAGAATAATAATTTTTGTAATTTGAAACAATTTTAATACAAAATTACGTATTTTTGATCATTGGGTAGTTTTAGTACGCACACTCGTAAATTGTGTATATTATATTGAGAAACAAACTTTTTAATTCATGAGGTTTTACTAAATTATTAAGGCACTAAATAATTTAGCAAAATGCTAGATTATTGACATTTTTTTTTAAAAAAATTTTTATCGATATTGATTATTGGTCGCTACAGATCCTTTATATAGGCTCATAAATATCAGTATATTAAGATTGAAGAAAAAGAATTGTCCGTTCTTTAAAATAAAGGATATTTTAAAGAAAAATACTATATTCTTTCAAATTCTTTGAATATTTATCGATATATATATATGTATTTAACGGTTTTCGGATACATTAAATCTAAAAAAAATGTCTATTTAATGCCAAAAATATTTAAAATTAATATTCTGTGGCCAGATTATGTAATAATCTCGTATTTTGATCTTAAAATATCACATATTAAATTTAGTATATTTTAAAAATGTGATATTTTTTCAATAAATGGGATTAAGTTTGACATTTTTAATATTCGTTACAAATTGCACCACAAAAAATCGTCAGGGACAATAATCATTTTCTTTATTCTGATTTTTGATTTCTAAAAAGGTCAAAAAAATAATTTTTTATGAGGAATAAAATTAAAAAGAATAAATTTTAAGAATATTTCATAGTAAAAATACGATAATTGTTGTTATGATCTATCATTTTCCATAATATTATTAGAATGTAGTCTTTAATGTACCGATAAATCGATCTGTATTTTGAGAAATTGTCGATAAATTGGAATTTTTATGCGATATTAACCAAAAAACACAAGTATTATAAATTTTAATTTTTTGCGAGCATCATAAAATATCTCCGAAAGTAATTAATTTTTAATTAAATTATTATTTTTTTAATGATACGTATTTTAATTTTTTACATTAAATATAATTTTTAGACGATAAAAGATTATCCAAACAACAATAATCCACCGGTAATTACTAAATTTTAATATTTTATGTTTTTATATATTTTTTTTCATTTACGAGCTGTAAAGTCGCGTGGTCAAAAAGATACAATAATCTAATCTAAAAGTGACGTTTATTTATAGTTTCTATCACCTAGCGATAATCTATGATAAGATAATGGACGGGGTGATTAATCGTCATAATCAGTTGCCTTGGCAACCATCACATCTCTCCCCCTCGCGAAGTTTGGATAATTCTCGGACATAAAAATCCTTATAGGAAGGGTTCGTTTTAATGGGCCGCTTATAATATTTAAGCCTGTTGGCATGAACTATTTTTTCGTCAGAGCCCATTGATATTTTGTAAGTTGCAGGTCCCATAATTTTTTTATCTGATACGGTCCATCATATCTGGGATCCAGGCTACTCGGAGAAAGTTTCCGAGCAAAACATGATCTCCTTCCTCGAATCTTTTAACTTCTTTTGGGATTTTGCTATCGTAGTACTTTTTATATAAGGATTGGGAGCCAACAATCCGCTCGCTAGCTTTTTCTATAATTCCATCCATTTTCTCTCTTAGTGATGAGAAATATTCATCGAAACTAAGATTTTTATCAGATTGATCCTGATCGTCGTTAAATGAGATAGGTTTCGGAGTTTTTGCCATACATAATTTCGAAAGGGTGTATATCCTGTCGATTCGCTCACTGTGTTCCGTAATAGCTTCTATTCTTTCAGTGTCTACTGATTGTCCGTTTTCACTTATAATGTAGCCCAAGAATTTTATCGTTTTGCATGCGAATTGACATTTTTTCTTCTTAAGTTTTAGCCCGTTTTGTTTTAATAATTCAAATGCAATTTTAAGATGCTTCATATGGCTTTTGTAGTCCTTTGAGAATATGATAATGTCATCCATATAGCAAGTAATACTGGGCTGATTTCTGAAAAACACTATCCAATAGTCTTTGGCAGGTAGATGGAGCGTTCGTAAGCCCGAACGGCATAACCCGAAACTCGTAAATTCCTTTACCGGGTCCAAGGGAAAATGCAGTTTTTTCCTGGTGCTCTTCATCTATACTCACCTGCCAGTATGCTGCATTTAAATCTAGAACGGAAAATATAGAAGCTCCTCGAATATTGTCAAGTATTTCCTGGATATTTGGAAGAGGATACGTATCTCTTTTTGTAGCCCGATTCAATCCTCGGAAATCAACACAAAAACCGACGTGTTCCGTCTTTCTTTAGCGGCAATGTTACTGGAGACCTCCATGGACTGCAGCTTTCTTTAATAATTCCATGTTGCAACATTTCTTCGACTTTCTGTTCGGCTTCTTCCACTAGGCCTATTGGAACACGATAAAGGGCTTGACAAATAGGTTTTCGCATCCCCAGTTTCTATCCGATGAGAAATTCCCGAGGCTTTGCCAAGATCCATGTCATTTTGACAGAATAAACCGTTGTAGTCTTCTATTATATTTTCTAGCAGACTCTCATCCGAATGAGATGTAGAAAATGTAGTCAAACAACTTTGAATCGATCTTGATTTGATTTTTTGGAATGCGACCTTCTCATATACGTCAACATTTATTCGATGTTGGGATAAGAAATCCCTCCCAACGATTGCAGGATATAGCAAATCCTTCACAGCGAGAAATTCGTGTGGTATTTTGCTGTCTCCTACTTTCACTAAGATTTTAATGCTTCCTTCAATGTGAAGCTGCGTCCCGTTGGCCGAAAATAAAGGATAAGAATAATGTTTTTTAAATTATTATTATTACGGACTAGGGATGTTCTAATAATCGATTTCGAGGAAACCAGTGTCGACCAGTGCATCGACTAACTGTTCTCCCGTATCCACTGGGATGGTGGTTTCGTCGCGTATTGAATTACTCGATTCATGTGATTTGAATTTCCGACAATTCTTTGCGATATGTCCAATCCGCCCACAGTTGTAGCAGGTTAAGGGTTTATTACTTGTTTGAGTTTTATGAAGGTTAGTCATTAGGATTTTAAGTTTTTCAACCTCCTTACGTAATTCTTCTATTTCTTTGTTGTCTTTCGAACTGATTGCGAGAGTCGATGGCTGATCTTCATTCAGAAAATACAAATTCAATTCTCAGCTAGTTTGCTGACCGCCATGTCTTCCACGTTCAATGCCAGGAGCATATTCTTTGGAACCAACGATGCCAGTTTTTCCTTGATCATCGAAATTCATTATCTCTTCTGGATAATTGGGACTATTTCTCGAAGATATTTTCTTAAACGACATACAAAAGACATTATCGGTCAAAAGACATTATCGGTTCATCTGATGACCTTTTCAGAGCGAAAAACTCTGCCATAGATCCTTGCGGAGCGAAATTTCTCATTGATTCCAATGCCATTTCTCGGATTTCAATATATCTTTCCTCTGTTGGGTCGATTGGTATTCCATCTTCCAATTTTGAAAGAATCAACTCTTCAACTTCCATAGGAAGAATCAGCCTCAAATAGGCTAACTTTTGAGAGGTTGTCCAATTTTTCGCCACCGCCAATAATTCTAACTCCCGGATCTTTTCTATAGGACAAATTCCCAATTGCATCTTCTCGAAGTTCATTTTTTTTCCGCTATCATCAAATGTAAAGTCGCGTGGTCAAAAGATACAATAATCTAATCTAAAAGTGACGTTTATTTATAGTTTCTATCACCTAGCGATAATCTATGATAAGATAATGGACGGGGTGATTAATCGTCATAATCAGTTGCCTTGGCAACCATCACACGAGCTTACCTTCAAATGTTCACAATTAATTATAATATTGGTTTTATGAATAATATGTTAAATATTTTATCACAAATCTTCATAAACAAATCTTGGAATCTCTCTAAAGCAATGCTGTTTAAAGTGAGGTCCGTGTTGGCAAATCGAGCTACCTTAGAACATATTATTACTCGCTTATCACAAGGTTAGATAATTTTTAAGAAAATCGTTGAATGATACTGACATATTATCAATGTTAGAGATTTTTCTGTTTGTTAAATTATCTGACTTTAACATATTGGCTCTTCAATTGATTTAACTTAATTCAATGACATGAAAGCCAAAAAATGTTTTAAATGATAGTCTAAATTAGTCTTTACTCACAAAAAAAATTCCTCGCTGCGAAAATTTAATTTAATTAATGGCAATTCGAAAAAAACCGAATAATAATGAATAATAATTTACAAATGAATTAGGGAAATTCGAATTTATAAATTTATTGGTAGTGTTCGATTCAAAATAGATTGAGACACGGTCGTTTAAGCAAGTCATTATGATTTTTATATCCAAAAAGTTAATTTATCGAAACTTTTTTGAGTCGATTTTAAATATTTTTGTTTTTAAATGACTCTTATCCTTAAGGTGCATAATAAGTTGGCAAATAAGTATCATTTGCCAGTCGTTCGATATTCAGATATGATTTCTTTAATTATTAATTCAGCTGATTAATATTTATGATACAACATATTCTCTTCGTCTGGTATCCGCGATAAATATTCTTGAATATTAAAAAATTGAGAAAATCATGAGGAAAACAATTGTGTAATAACGAAATGGCTTTCAAATAAGTATTAATAATAATTACTATGCCCTTTAGAGTAAAATTTATCGTTTATTAAATCAAAAGAATGGTAAAAAAGTAAGGATCTTATATATTCAGAATAGTTAAATGGTCAAACCGGCGTTAAATACCACATATAAAACTTGACGACTGAATATTAATTTTTTTCAATTTTTAACACTATTTCCGTTAAATTAATAAAAATTCTAGAGTAATTTAAACTTTTTCATTAGTTTGGAGAATATTTTGATTTATTTAATGTATCAACATCCACAATCGTAATTTATTATTGTCAATACAGTTTTTGATTTTCCTTACTATTAACTTATTTTATTTAATAACTATGTTTTGTAAATATTCAATAAAGAGATATTTTATAAGGATCTGTGATATTTTTGTGAACATTTGAGGGTAAATGATGTTGTTTTGACTAAAAACTGCTCAAATTCCAAAAATTATACCAATGGTTCAGATAATTAACTAAAACTCAACAATTTTAGGGCTTACCAAGATGGCCACCTTCGGATTCAGATGATGATCCTGTTCCACCAGAAACAATGGATTCAGATGAGGTATTGAATTATCCTATATTTGATGATGTATTTGACATGAAATATATTATATGTGACTTATCAATAAAATTTTTTATTAATAAAAATTCTTTTGATAGACATTTATATCTAAAAACAGAATCAATTGAAACATTTTTGACGCAGAAATTTATATAAAATAAATTTTTTCCAATTTTTTTGATAATATATTTTTAGATAGAAATTTTGGATAAAAAACCCTATTTATCAATTTTTGTCAGTATAATTTTGTTTAATATCACCTTTAAATAAAAGTTCGTCTATAATAATTTTCTGTAAAAAAAAGATTTATTATAGCAGAATGTTTAATTTTATATTTTGTTTACTTCCTTCCTATTAATATCTCTCGTTTAAAAATTATTATTAGAAGCAATATTTTTAGCAGGCTCGCTGATATCTTCCTAAATTATGCTACCATTTAGATCATTTTGTCATTTGCCAATTAGACAATCCTATATTACCTAATTTTTTATTCAAACTTACCTGTAATAACTTAAGTAAAATGATTTTGACATTCAAAAAAAATTTTGGAAAAATCATGAATATCAATTAATTACACGAAAAATAACTTAATTTTATGCTGAATAAGACATTAAAAGATCATAATCTTACATTAATCTAAGCTAAAAAGTAAAGAAAATCAAAAAAAATAAAAATCCATAAATTTAATTCTAGAAGCTACTTAGTATCCTTTAGATATAAAAAATATCTGAAAACATCAGTTATAATTATCAGTCGTGCCATATAAAGATTGTTGGAGAATAATACGAGTTTTTGCGATTAAAAGAGAAGAATTTGTGATTAAAAATAAAAAATATTTCTCTTGCTGAAGAAAAATAAAAATTAAAGCTCGATGGCGTGATATTTTTTTCAGATTTTCTCAAACCGTTGCAAGAATACGGAAAGAAATTAGAAAAACAAAAAAACCACAAATAATCGTATATTTTTAAAATCATAACATAAAAATTTGTTAGAGACTTTAGTATCAAATATGTTGTTTTGAGTTTTAGGCTATTTCATAAAAAAATTATAAAATTAAAATAATAAACTATATGACCATAATATATTCGATTTACATATCTATCGTAAATTGTAGAACAATTTGGTTGAATAGCCTTAATTTTCTATAAATTTATCAAGGCATAAAGCATCTATCCACTCAACAATCACCACTCTGGGTCTTAACTACTTCAAATCAATATTTAGCTCGTGCTACAATATCAAATTTGCAGAATATATTCAAAAAAAATGTAGTGCCCTACATTTAAATTCAACAATATTCTGAAAAGACAACGTAAGGTTGTCTACTAACTGGCAATGATAAGTTTATTTCAAACTGCAAAATACAAATTTATACCTCCTTACTAAACTCCACATTATTGAAATCAAATTACGTTTATTCAAATGCAAATCTACGCTCATCCAACATTTCAATTTTTGATTGATTTCATCATTAATTTTAAAGAAAACGTCCTAATAAACGATAAAACACTAAAACAGCGATTGTATTTTATAATTTACCTTTAACGCTTTTAGGATACTGTAGTGTAACCCAATTTCAAATTTGTATACATTTGAGCGTTTCTAAATTTATCATGTGTCCTATTTGAATTCATAATGCTTATGTATCTATCAATAAAAAAAATAAAATTGAATTCAGGGTGATGATGTTTATACGCATAATCACGGATCTTTATATTTTTGGAGGCACATCTTTCCGACATTAAAATTGTAAAAATATAATATTAGCTGTAAACCAACTATATGGTATGACACATAAATTATTTAATCAAATTTCAATGTTTTTATAGTATATAAATGACAAATTTCTTTATTCCGATCATTAGTAATCACATTATTAAAAATAAAGTATATCTGAGTGCAAAAACATATTTTTATCAAAAAAAATATTTTTTCATCTCAAATTAAAATAAATATGCCTTTCAAACACAATTTAGTGCAAATACTATTAAAGTATTTCATTAACAATTTTATCTAAATCACAATATCATATTTAAAATTACGAGATTCATGAAATTCATATATGGTTAACGCATGATTTTCTTAAAACTTATATTTGATGAAATAGTAAGTTAAACAAAAATTTGCAAATCATAATAATTTGGCCATGAAATCTCTTCAAATAATTTTTTATGGCCAATTATTGAATTTGTTATTCTTATATTTATTTATATAGATCTTAATATTTTTTGCTTTTTCAAATCCTAATTTTCAGGAATCTAATTTGGATGGTAACGGATTTGCAAATATTGTGCAAAGACTTGTACCAGGAGTTGTAAGTATTTAAAATTTTTTTACTATCTGAAAATTTTAATACTTTTTATCTTGTTATAAATTCTTACATATTCAAAAAAAATTTTTTATATTCTTATTATTATTTACAAAAGTTTTTTTAACTTAAACTTTTTTTTATTCAGCAAGATTACACGTTCGAATATGCCTGTCATATATTTATTTATTTTTTCAGTACATAATAATAAAAATTATAATTGTGAATCTGTATAGGTATAAACTTAAATTTAGTATGTTAAACTTTGAACTTTAAGATAACCGCATCTAGCAAACAAAACTGTCATAAAATTTGCGAATCATAACAGTATTCGCCAAATTAGTTACGGTTATGATATCTTGTCAACAGTCGCATAAGGAATGCTTTGATAAAAATTGTCTCTATTTCACAAAAAGAGAGACAAAATTTTTCCTTATCATAAAAAGGGGCAAATTAAAAAATTTAGATGACACAACATTATATTCTAAATAATAAAATTAAAAATTTTACATAAATCGCTACTTAAAGCGAAAAAAACTGTTTTTTTACTTTTCATAAATAAAAAAAATTATTTTTTCCTATTTATGATACGACATCTATTGTGTGTTAATTAAATATTATTGTGACGATAAATCCTATATAAATATATCGATCGCTTTTGATCAGCTTATTTTGAAATTACAATCGATATTTAAAAAGAAAATGGCATTCATTATGTTAAGCGTTAATTTCATAAATTCTAAGAGGTTAAATAATTATCTAAGGCTTATTATTATATCTTAATGCGTTTTACTTCCCGCAATTAATTAAAAGAAACATTTAGTAACCTTATTATTATATGGTACGCTAATCAAAAAACCTAAAATTACTCACGATGTTCGTAAATAATGACCTATATTATGTAACTTAAGAATATTGCGTCTGTTTTTCTACCATATGATGAGCTATATTTAATAATATCTAAAAAAATAAAATTTCTTGATTATAATTAAAATATAATAAGTAATATGGAAGCTTTATTACAAAAAAATATTTGTATGTGAGACAAAATAAGTTAAACCTAATTTATGCTGGATTTCTCTGTAATGTGATTCACAAGAGCAATCAATCTTTTTTTCGATACATTATTAGACAGTTGATCGAAAAAAAAAATGATGCAAATATTATTTTAGGCCCAATATCAAAAAGATAACTAGGGTAAAAAACTCTTTCAATTTTTAAATATTCCGATATAATTTTTGCGAAAAATTTGATTGTAGTCAAGAAATTGTCATTTAAATAAAATTCTTTGTTAATATTTTTTAATTTAAATAAATTATTGAAATAACTGTAAAATTAAATCTCATCGGTCTATTTTTATCCTATTAAAAATACACCGTACTGTCAAAATATAGTTTGTGTTAAAGAAATAAGAATAGTGATGATATTGCTGGAAAAATTTATTGAATTAAAAATTAAAGCATAGAAATTCTATATCTTTTGACAATATTTTAAAAATAAGAATAACAACATGCAAAAAAGTGGATTTAAAATAAATCCAAATCTATTTTTACTATCATCAAAATCTTTATTGTAAATAAACATGCAATAAATATGTAAAAACTTGATTGATTAACTAGACCTAAAAGTTAAAATTTTTTTAAATGATTGCGAAATTACTTTAAGACTGGTAGATCAAAAAAAAATATACAATGCTTTTAGAAATTCACATTAATTCGTATCTAATAGATTATATAAAACATGAAGCATGAGTCAAATACAGGATGGATGCGAGTCGATCACTCAGCAGACTTAGTTGTATTAGTACATATAAATCATCATTGATAAAATATAAATAATTATTTAATTTAGTTTTTAAAAATGGTTTGATACATAAATTTCGCCGTATATTGAATATTTTTTCCACTAAAAATGCATTTAAGTCTCAGAATATTCATTATTTTTACATTTATACAAATTTTATCATCAACCCATGTCTGAGTTGTTCAGCAAATAAATTCATAATAGTTTATGAGTTTTTTGATGTAATTTTCTAAGAAACTTAAATAATACAAGTGATAAGGTTGTTATTAAATTCAATTTTATCAATCAAACCTTGTTAAACGGTGGTAAAAACCACAATATTTTTTTTTATTACAAAGCACATTTTTATTAATTTTTATTGTTTATGGAGATTTTAATTATTTTAGAACTATCTAATGTGGTTTCGTCGTGCTGAAGATCAACCAACACCTTCTGGGCCATCAGTCTATCAACCTGTGGTATTTATTTATTGTCATATTTAATTTTACAAATATTTCAAAAAATCACAAAAAATCTATGTTTTCATGATTTATTCTAAAAATTTTATTTGTTATCAACCACTGATATTATTGAAACGGTAATGAGGCAGTATTACAGCCGATTTCTCAAATATACTTGAAATTTTCTAAAATATACCGATAGATTTTTATAAACTTTTGAACAAAAAAAATATCTTATATTTTTTCCTTAATTAATAAGAGAAACAACATATTTAATTTCTGAACCTGTTCACATGTAAAATATTAAAATTATGAACAACAATGTGCATCATATAAACAAAATATTCATTATATTAGCATAAAAATCTTAATATTAGTCGACGATATTTTATGTTTTAACATCGACATAAGAACTTTCTTAGAAAGAACCATAAATTAGGTTTTAAGAGGTAATGGCCAAATTTTATGAATGATCGATTTACGCGAAAAAAATGGTTGATATGACTAAATTGGCAATAAAAATATGCCAAAAAATATTCTTGATCTCTTTAGTTTATAAGAAATATAAAATTTCTCTTAAATAACTGAATCAAACATGATTGTTCACCAAAATCAATCGTCAATACAAAAAAAATTGTCAGAATATTTTAACTTATTATAATACTGCTAAATATTAAGTCCGTGTATTTTGGGAATCGGCTATGAAAAGATTTATTTTTGATATAATTATGATAAGTTTAATGCATATTTTAATCTTCATTCAAATTCTTAGTTTAAAAAACACTATGTCGAATTATTTAAAAAGATTTTTCATAAATTTATAGCTCATCCTGCCAACATCTATAATACTCAATAAAAAAATTGATTAATCTTAATATTTTTAATAGCAAGATTAATGAATCTAAAAATTTTTAATTATTATTTTGCAATTGATACTTTGACAATCCTTGACTTCAAACACTTTAGGTAAAAAATATAAGATATTTAATACATTTTGTCGGTTCACAAATCAGATGCCTTCATATAAATACATTTTGGCATGTCGCAAGTTATTCTCATAATATGTTCATGAAAATACTCTATAGAAATTAATTATTAACTGAAAAATATCTTACATTAAATATCAAGTTTTCGATGCACAAAATGAAGATAGCATTCCGCATATTAACTCTTGAGATATTTTTGAATTTGAGACTTCTCGTCAAAAAATAATTGCGCAACATAAATTTCGCGACAAATATTGCTTGATTTTTGTTATTTTTCTTTATTAAATTAATACAATAACGTCAATAGCGAAAAAAATGTAATTTGTTGGGAAAGATGTAGATGAAATGCATAAATGTGACTAAAAACTTTCAAACCAAAGGTATTTTAAATTGAGAGATAATTTATCATGACCAATATTTTTAATACAAAAAATTATAATTACCTAACTGGCGGGCAGTAAAAAGTTCAACTTAGAGCTTCTAAGATGTTTGTTACTCTGATAACGTCCAGAGGTAGAAAAAAATTGAAAGAAAAGTCTACACGGACAATACCAAGTCAAAAAATGTTGAAAACTAGACCCCATTTCATATTTGTAAAATTTAAGAAAAATATAAACTTTTAAAATCTATATTCTTATATTAAGCATACTTAAAGTGGAGATGGCAATATTTTAACTAAAAATTGTCATAAAAATGTATTTTTTAAACGATAAAAACGGTACAGATCTCATGAAATTTGTTTTTTTGAGATAATTTTGCGACCTCATTGTTGTATCTTTTCTCGCTCAATCTTCACAATTATTTTTGATACACTTTTTCACAAACGTTCTAATATTTTTTAATTTAAAAATTTGATAAAAATTAATAGCAAATATATTTTTAAAATATTCTATTAAATGTTCTTGCGCACAAGAGATTAATTAGGAATACTAATCATTCCTAATAGGTAAATAAAAAGTATTATTTTTGCCTGCACTCAATTTATATTGCACAATATTTACCAACTTTTGACTCATGACTATCTACTATTCTAGGTAATTGATTGCAGAAAACAAATATTGTAGCTCTTTTAAAATTTGTAAGCATAATATACAGTGATACCTCTCATAACGTAGTCTTCGGATAACGTATGCTGTGCACAACGTACTTTTTTGTGCTTATTGATAACTCGCATAACAAACCTTGCTTTGCAAAATGAACTAAATCAGATTCAACTATTTCGCTTAAGCGCGCGTATTTGTTGTAAAATATGATTTATTTTTTAGATCGAACGATATTAACACACAAAATTGCTCAAATCCGAAGGTTTATTTTTTTTGCGAACATACAAATTAATTTTCTTGCTATTGTATTAAAGTAAAAAGCGTGCTTCGCATAACGTTCTTTTCGCGTAATGTATTTACTCCTAGAACGAATTAAGTACGTTATGCGAAATATCACTGTATATAATTTAAGTAGATGATATTAGAATGTCGTTTAAAAGGGTCTTAAAAAGTACTACACTTGCTATATTGTAATAACAACAAAAAATTAGAATTTACTTATTAAATTGACCATGTTTTCGCATGACCAATTGCATAAAATAAATTAGGAATAGAGTTCTTTTTTTTAATATTGTTATCAAAATCTAATATTATTATTACGATTTAAATTATGATTGATACTATACAAGATAAAACGATTACGAAATATTTTTTACTTATTCTTAATTTAAGATAATAATGGCTATAAAGACATGAAATATATGTATTCGCATTTAATTAATATTTTTTAAATCATCAACACAAAAGTTTTTAGTTTAGATAATCAATAAATATGGTGGATTTTCTTAGCATTTAAAATATTTTTCAAAGAAGATAAATTTAAATCATAGAGCGAAGAAAATGATGTTATTACATAAAAATACATGGATTACTGGCATTTAATTAACAACCAGAAATAACAAATTATTCAAAGTCTTAAAATTGATGATATTTCGTGCTTTTATACGGAATAAAAATCATGTGTCATTGTGTTGAATTCTTATTTATATTTCTATAATTTGTATTTAAATAGTTTTTATACATATATTACTTAATACTGTAAGAATAATATAATAATCTAAATGTAATACTCATAATTTATATGTCAATGTTTTGGGTTTTCGCAAATGCGTGCATTTACACTTAAAATGTATATGCGCATTTAAAACCCTATAATATATTATCCGACACTCCTCCCCTCTTCAAAAAGGAAGGTAGGAATTTTTTACAAAATTCGAGATTCTTGTCCGGGATTTTAATTTTCCTCTTCTCGTAGCGTGGACACAAATCATCGATTTCGGGTTCTTCTTCTTCGGAGTCGGTTTGCTCACTCGTTTCCAGTGTTTCAATACCATCATTAGGGCGATATAATTTTGTCCTATTATGGTGAACCCGAGCCATCTTTGAGTCTTCTGTTTTTATTAAATATGTTGGGGGTTCAACGGAGATAATTGTTGCTGGGAGCGGTGAATAGATTGGTTCCAACGCCGTTATGGCACCTGACTTCTTGATCAATACTTGATCCCCAACATTGTATAGATGATTTCCTGCAAACCTTCTATCGTAATTTTCCCCCATTTTAGAACAGGATTTACCGATATTAGTTGAGGCCTTTTTCCGAATTTCGTCAAATTCTGATCGAGTAGGGAGTGCGTTTGGGCTAAATTTTGATTCCATCAAGCTTCGGAGGTTTTTCCCGTATAAAATCATACTGGGACTAAGTTTCGATGACTTATTAAATGTGTTCCGGATCGACATCAATGATTGCGGCAGGTAAATATCCCAGTTTAGGTAGTCTTTGTCCGCATATTGTTTTAAACGTTGCTTGAGAGTCTGAACATAGCGTTCTGCAAGTCCATTCCCTTCAGGATGGTAAGCAGTTGTTCTACTTTTTTTTATATTATGTTCCTCGCAGAATTCCTTAAATTTCGAGGACTCAAAATTGGAACCTTGATCGGAGTGAATTCTTAAAGGCACACCGAACCGACTGATCACTTCTTTTAGACACTTTAAAGTCGTAAGAGCCGTTTGATCACTCGTTGCAAAGGCCTCAATCCATTTTGAAAATGGATCCACAAATATTAGGATATACTTATTATCGTTCGCTGTTGTCGGCAAAGGCCCAATAAAGTCGGTCTGCCAGATTTCCATAGGTCCTTTTGGAGGAGGAATAGGGTGCAACCTTGCTTTTTGCTTTTTATGTACCGGCTTGAATTTACAGCATGAGTGGCATCTTCCTATGACATTTTTAACATCTTTGTCAAGGCCCTTCCAATTATAAGCTCTCTTAATAAATTCTAAAGTCTTGGCGATACCAGAGTGACCACAATCTATTTCATGTGAATGTTTGATAATTTCGAGCTTTTTCTGAACCGTTAAATTATCCGCTTTAGCATTTGAGGTCTCCTCGGAGAGTGCAGCGACAGATCTCGAAAGAGAATCTGCAATGACGTTACTTTTCCCTCTAATGTATTTAATGCTAAAGTCGAATTGATTCAGATGCACAAGCCACCTTGATCGTCTACAGTGGGTGTCCTTGAAGCCTTTTAGATATACTAGAGGGTTATGATCTGTTTGTAGAATAAATCTTCTGCCAAGTAAATGATGTCTCCATTTTTTAGTAGCACGAACGATTGCCAAAATCTCTCTATCTGTTGTACAGTAATTTCTTTCCGAATTTTTTAATAAAGCGCTATAAAAAGCGATTGGGCATTCATTTCCGTTAATTTGTTGCATCAGCACAGCACCTAGTGACCTTGCCGAGGCATCACATTGCAGTATTAAGCTGTTTCCATCAATTGGATAAGACAGAGTTGGTAGATTGCTAAGAGATTCTTTTAATAGTGACATAGCTGTGTCGTGTTCATTCGTCCAAATAAAATCAACTTTCTTTTTAAGCAGATCATTCAAAGGAGCAGCTTTTTCAGAAAAATTTTTGATGAATTTACTATAATAAGCAGCAGCACCGAGAAATCCCTGTATGTCTTTTTTGTCAAGAGGTTTTTTCCAGTTTAAAATAGGCTTAATTCTATCCTGGTCGATGGATACTCCTTCAGCTGAGATTAGGTAGCCCAAATAGTTTATTTTTTTCCTTGCAAAATTGCACTTGTTAATAGAGATTTTAAGGTCTGCTT
The DNA here is from genome assembly GCA_038021265.1 of Cyprinella venusta. Lineage (NCBI taxonomy): Eukaryota > Metazoa > Chordata > Actinopteri > Cypriniformes > Leuciscidae > Cyprinella > Cyprinella venusta. The sequence continues at coordinate 56,831 of JBBNEX010000083.1, forward strand.
CACTCAACAGTTTAAAAACACATTCAACATCCGCTACGTGGGTCTCGAAGTCTTTCGAAAATATGATGATGTCGTCTATGTAAGCAGCAGCAGAAGGAGTATTTTTTAATAACAGGTCCAGAATTCTTTGACAGGTAGCTGGGGCTGTTTTAAGACCGAAAGGCATCTTGACAAACTCATAAATGCCTAATCCAGGCCCCAGGGAAAAAGCGGTCTTCTCAATATCATCTTCGTTAACGGGAATTTGCCAAAAGGCCGAATTAAGGTCCAATGTAGTATAATAGCCATATCCATTTAATCGTTCTATAATAGAGTCAATACAAGGTAAAGGGTACGAATTCATTTTTAGTAACTTCATTAAGTCTTCTGTAATCGACACAAAACCGTAAGGTTCCGTCTTTTTTCTTCGGCAGCGTTACTGGGGCTCGCCATGGACTGTTGCTTGATCTAATGATATTATTTTTGAGCATTTCATCGATTTGTTCAAGTGCTTTACTATGTAGAGCAGTCGGCAATCGGTAACAATGTGCTGCCACAGGAGAACTTCTACCAGTGTTGATAGGATGACACCCAAGGGTTGTTGTACCAGTATCAAATTTCCCCTTTGATAAAATGTTATCCTCATATTTCTTTATGAGTTTAAGAAATTGTATCTTTTGCGAGGATTGCAAGTGTTCTAAATATGATGGAACATTACTTAACAAGCAAATTTTTCCGTTTAATTGTATGCAAGATCTTAATGACCCGTTGGCAACATCAACAATAACTTTGTAGTTTGTTAAGAAGTCTCGTCCAACTATGGCATCATATGATAGGCCCTCAGCGACCAAGAAGACCCAAGGATATCTTTGGCGACCGATCTTAACAGTGAGTTCCTTTTTCCCGATAATACGAATCGGCTGGCCTGAAGCACAAAATAAAAGACAGGAATAAGATTTATCAAAAGATTTAACATTTTTATAGTTAACAATAGAGTCACTTGATCCTGTATCGACTAGGGCCTCGAAAGAATTTTGATCATTCTCCACCAACGCTGTTGATATTGCCGCATTGCCTCTATAGTTAGTGCGTCTGTTTCGGCACTTTCTTGCAAGATGCCCTTTTTTACCACACTTGTAGCATTCAGCAGAGCATTTACAAGTCTCGGTCGGATGGTTCCCTCCGCATTTGTTGCATTCGAAACGCCGGTCCCTTCGTGTGGACTGGCTACCTGTTGTAGCCAGAAGTTTTCTTATTTGATCAATCAATTCAGCCACGCTATCCTTAACTGCCAAACAGCTTTTATCGCTCTTTTGCGAGTCCAGCAACAGTTGCCCTCTACGGATGGTTTCGGATAGGCTAAGTCCTGTGTCCATCCTCAAAAATCCGGACACGTTCTTTGGAAGGCAATTTAATATTTTTGACTTTACTAACGCTTCCATCTCTTCGACTGGAAGGTTCGGCCTTGCAGAACATAAGTGGCCTTTTAGATTATAACATAAGTCTATGAGAGACTCTCCCTCCTCAAATTTTTTCCCCATAAATTTGTCCATAGGATCATCTGCCGAAGCACCCTGTTCAAATAGCCTTTTTAAAACAAATTTATATATTTCAAATTCGGTTTTTTCATCAATTGGGGTTTTATTTTCTAATTTTATCTGATCAACTTCTCTAATTAGTTCAGAGCGCATGCGGGGTGTCCGGAGACGTACCAACAAGCCGGTCATTTGAGAAAACGTCCATTTTTTCTTTTCCTGTCAGTTCCACCTCATTTATTATATCTTCGGCAGTTTCAAAAGAGTAATTTGGGTTCATAGCTGGCACCAATGTAAGAATAATATAATAATCTAAATGTAATACTCATAATTTATATGTCAATGTTTTGGGTTTTCGCAAATGCGTGCATTTACACTTAAAATGTATATGCGCATTTAAAACCCTATAATATATTATCCGACAAATACTAATGTTTAGCTCATACGACGTGAACCTGATAATCCAAACTTTGTGGTAGTAACTCCAATAGTAAGTCATTATGTTTTAAAATCAATATGATCAATTTGTTGCATATTTATTTAAATATCAACAGAAAAAAATATTATATTTAACCAACATTCCTGCCCCAATTTAACAATAATATATTTATAGGATGTAATATTGCAATATATTATTCATAATAAGTTTTGCGATATCGGGTTGAATGTTATACATCATATTTTATTATTATATGCAAATTCATTATCTGATTCTTATAGAAAGCTTTATTTTTGATCATAGAAAAATTTCAGGACGTCAAAATAAATTTCGTTGATCTAATTTGACCCGAACAACAAAAAATTTCAAGAAAATATATTTAAGCTTTTTTTATCGATCAAAAGAATCCAAAACATATTTTAAATGATGATCTACATTATATCGATATTTCTGGATGCAATTTCGTCACATTGACAAAAAATTTTGCTTAATTTTTTTAATTAAAAAAACATAATTAAAAACTAATAATTCAATTATTAAATCAAAAAAAATATATTTTTGCCAAAATTTAGATTAATAAGTTTTCGTACACTTATTTGCTAAGGACCACTTACATATTTGGATCCTTTGTAGATATTTTATCTGAGAATACAATTGAAAACGATTTTTTTTTAAATTTTCAATTCCTGTGGTATTAACATTTTATAAAATTATTTAAAAATAAAAAAATGAAATGGATTGGCTTGACTTGACTGACTTGACTTGATAAGGAGTAATTTAAAGTTATTAGTATAGTTCAGTTTGATCTATGTTCCTTAAAATTTTAAGATTTAACAATTTGATCAATATGATTTATTCATATATTCTGACAGGATTGAGTAAATAACAATGCCTCGTAATTTATCGTAGATTATATATTTATTGTTATCTAGGACTCATAACATATTCAAATGAAAAAAATTGAGTTAAAAAAAATTTTAACTTATTAAATGACGAAGTGAGCAAAACAAAACATTGTTACTCTTATCATCTAAAAATTCAATTTACAACACCTCTTGTTTAATGTATGAATTAAACTACCAGCCAATTTTATAATTGTTGATCATAAAAAAAATATTAAAAATAATCATTTTATTTTTTGTATAAATATTTAAATAATTTTTTTCAATTTATAATATGTAGGATCCACCTCGGAATAACCGTCGTAGTCGCAGAACACATGGTACTCGTACCTCGTCTCGTGACCCTTTCGTAAGTATATTTCATAGTATTAAAACATTTATAATTTCATTTGCATTCGCGCTTAGTTGTTGATTTCAAAAACTTAATGTGGATTAATTCTATTAATCCCAATTCTAAAAACATTTTCTGATTAATTTTAATTATAAAATATATGATTCATAATCTTTTATTTAAGTACCAATATATTTAATTTACATTATTAATCGTAAATATAAAATCTCGTATCATATCCCTCCCTCCCTTCATCATTTTTAAAAAATTTTACTACTTCCTTTTGTAACAAATAAAATGGTGATCCTTCAACAAATTACCTAAATTGCTAAACCTAGTTTATGATTAGTAAGACTACTGTCCATTAACGCAAAATAATTTAATTTCCTAAATTTAATTTGATATCCTAATGAAATAAATTTAAAAAATAGTCACAGCCAACTATCTTGTACTAATGTAAACAATTTTGCATTTATTAAGTGTCACGATGGCATTCATTAATACCGTTTTTTATGCATGAATCAGTGTAAAGCAATAGATTAATAATCAAAAAAGCTTTAAATAATACTGATTCGTTTATTACAAAGACGATCATAACAAGCACGTGAAATGAATTAAATTAATTCCAGATAAGATAAAATTTAACAAGAGAAGTAAACTTTGTGCCGTTTTCTTCACTGACCGAGGTTATGATAATAGTGGTTACAGAAAATGTAGGAAACTTGTTTGATAAAATGACTTATCATTCAATTTTTTACTGAAATTCTGTATGCTTTCGTCTGTATTAATGAATGCCACCGTCGAAAATTTTAAAATGCCAAATAATGTGATAAAATCATAATTTATAGCAAGTAAATTTATCACAATAGCTAAATTTCGCCTAAATTTTGCAAAATTAACACCATTTTTTGATAATATCATTTGATGTTCATCATGTATTGTTGACAAATAATATGTAACGATACGGGTTTTTTTTGACATGATTTAATTAAAGAAACTTTTTTTGTAAACACCAAAAGAGAAAAATATTACTCAAAGGTGTTAGATTCTTTAAAAAATGGGAGTAAGGAATTTTATATTTTTCTTAAATTCTATCGTTATTCGGTGAATATTTTCAGTCTGTGATGATTTTAGTAAATTTTATAAATTTTTCCATTTTTCGTGCATGATATACTTTTAACGAATCTAAAATTATAACTGTCAATTATTTTGTGTCCTGGATTAAAAATTTATGTTTTTTTCAGTTTCTATTTAAAATAAATTTTTTATTGGATTTTATCGAAACCTAACTAAATTAAGGAAGTATCCTTGCGTCTATCACTCTATAAATCACTTTACAGTTTGAATTCTAGAATCTAAAAATATAAGCTGGCTTTTAATAATCGTTGTTGGATTCAATGAAATTTACAGCTCATTGATTGATAGTGAGATTAAGAATTCAAATTGAATTGCTAAAACTAAGAGAATTTTTGAAAAACTGTGACTTATTTTCAGAATGAAAAGTAAAAATAATTGTTGTAGTGTTGAGATGAAACTAAAAAATTATTAAAAATATATGAGATTATTTGAATGTTATCTATGAGGATGTGAAGATCTAATATGCACTGTTTTACATTCTACAGACAAAAACAAAAAATCTTAATTGGTATTTTCATCAAAATTTTATTGTTTATCCCGCACAAAATAATTCACGCCAAAAATTTAATTTTTTAAAATTTTCTTCAAGATCATCTTAAAATACATAAGATTTTAACTAAATCAATTACATTCAGATTTTGCTTCGTTAAGTCTCCGTATAGAAATATCAATATTAATATGCAACAAAGCGATATTTTCGAGGCAGTTAGCGAACCATTTAACGTGACAAATAAAATTTGTTGAAAACTAGATATGTAATGATTAATAAAAATTATGAGGGAAAAACAAAAGGTACAATATCAGTTAGAGTGATTTAATGACGTTTTGATATCCATGTAATAATATGGTTGTTTAAATAGAGTTTATTTAAATAAATCATTGAATTCTGTATTTTTAATTCATTATATTTTAGTTGATGACATTGGAATTCAATTAATTATTATGAATTAGTGTGATTTTTAAATTTTTTAAGAATAAGTTTAATCATATAAACTTCATAGTTTACAATGATTTTAGTGTCTTTTTTATCACAATTTTTCTAATTTTTAATTCTAAATTGATACGCATCATAATCTATATGTAATTTTGTAGATTGATAGAAAGTGATGTTTAAAATTAAATGTTATAATTTTTTTCAACTTGTCATCAATAATATTTATTTTATTTTAAGGCTCCTTAGCAGAAAGTAATGCTCTAGCTCAGGGGTGTCAAAGTGGCGGCCCGCGGGCCATATGCGGCCCGCGTAGATGTCTCGTGCGGCCCGTCTACCTATCACATTAATTTATTCTATTACACTGATAAATGTTCTCTGAGTCTGTAAAAAAAGCTTCAAGTAATAAAATTAGTTGTGCTAATGTAAATTCAGATAACGGAAACGTACTATATCCGAAGAAGGTCGTGAATTCAAGGACGATTGGACGATAAAATATATGTTTATAGTGTTCAACAACAAGCCTATGTGTTTAGTCTGTGGAGATAAAATAGCAGTTATGAAGGAATAAAATCTAAAGAGGCATTACAAAACAAAACATGAAGCCGATTATTCAAAATATGAGGGAAAAATACGCGACGATAAGATCCAAGAATTTAAAATTATTTTGAACAACAACAAACTTATTTTTACAAAATGAATAAAGAATCTAAAGCATCAGTAACAGCTAGTTATGTAATCGCCCAAGAGATCGCAAAGAAAACAAAACGTTTCACTGGTGGAGAATTTATAAAAGATTGTATTATACAGGCTGCTGAAATCGTGTGTCCAATTAAAAAGCAGTGTTTTTCTAATATAAGCTTATCGCGTAATACAATTGCCGAACGAATTACTGATCTATCTGACAATTTACACTTGCAGTAACTGAGAAAGTTAAAACCTTCGTCGCATATTCTTAAGCTGTCGATGAAAGCACAGATATAACTGACACTTCACAAGTAGCTGTATTTATAAGGGGAGTCGATGAGGAACTGAATATAACAGAAGAATTAGCGGCATTATTACCGCTAACTGGAACTAAAAAAGGAGCAGATATAATGTCAGAATTTGATAAGCTCATGGAGGCATTTGAACTGGATTATCACCGAATGAAAGGTCTGACCACCGACGGTGCACCTGCAATGTGTAGTAAAAATATTGGTCTTCGAGGACCTATACAAAAAACCCGTTTCGATAGAGGCGTTAACGGCTTCTTTCTTCATTCTCAATGCATTATACATCAGGAAACACTCTGTTGGCATGTTGTAGAACTTGATCATGGGATGAAGATTGCTGTAAAAACTGTAAATTACATTCGCGCACATGCCTTTATTCATCGCCAGTTCAAACAGTTTTTGGATGACGTGGATGCTGAGTATGGTGATGTGCTGTACTATTCAAAAGTTCGATGGCTAAGCAGAGGAAACGTTCTCAAGTGATTATTTCAAATACGAATGGAAATTGCAATGTTTATGATTCAGAAAGGCACTGAGATTCCAGAAATTTTTGATCCATCTTGGATAGCAGATTTAGCATTTCTTGCTGATATTACTTATCAATTGAACTTGCTAAATATAAAACTGCAGGGTCGAGATCAGTTGATAACAAATATGTTCGGCCATATAAGAGGATTTGAAACGAAATTACTTACATGGGAGAGACAGGTCAGAATTGGAAATTACTGCCATTTCCCGTTATGCAAATCTATTAGAGACACAAATTCAAATGCCGTTATGAATGATGAACTTTATGTTACTAAAATTAAACAGCTGCATTCAGAATATCAACGACGTTTCTCTGACTTTCGGTCAAATGATTTTTTATTCAAGTTGTTTGCCGTTCCGTTTTCAACAAGCGTTGATGAAGCACCAGCAGAAATGCAAATGGAATTGGTCGACCTTCAGTGTAAAGAAGGACTAAAAGCCAAATTCGGAGAAGTACCTCTGCAAGAATTTTATGTCTTTGCCGTCAGATTCATTTAAAGTTTTACGTAGTCATGCTGCAACAATGTTGTGACTTTTCGGATCGTCATACCCTTGCGAGCAGGCTTTCTCACTGATAAATTTAGCAAAATCAAAATTAAGATCACGACTTACATCAGAACATTTGAATGCTACTATGAGGGTGGCTTTGTCACAAAAAATTAAACAAAATATATCGAAGCTCGTTTTATGCAAGCAGTGTCAGAAATCTCACATACTTATTAATAGCAGAAATAACGCAATTTTACATAAAAGGATTAAAAACATTATTAGATAATATTATTATAGTATTTTAATATTTCTTATGATGATTAAAAATTTTTTTATTAGTTAAACATATTTTCCTATTATTTATACTTATTTGACTTTTGACATACTGGCCCTCCGTTAGATTTCTCTTATACAAAGTGGCCCGCAACCCAAAAAAGGTTTGACACCCCTGCTCTAGCTTATTCTTAGTAAATAAGAAACAATAAGTTATTAGGGCTTATTCAAATTCTCTGAAATCATTTGCACAATAATTATTACTGAGTTATTTCTTTCGTTTGAATCTTCAAAATTAGAATTTAATCTAATGTAAGGTAAAAAATATCACGGGCGAGGTTGTAATATCTCTTAAATTGAAATTCATTAGTACTGTAAAACTATTTATGTATAAAAGAACTGTTTTAAAATTCTTAGTGTCTGCTACGTTTTACAAATCTATTTTTTTCAATAATTTTTTAATTTGAACTTTTTATTGAAATATGTATTTAACAGGTTCTAAAAAGCTCATGAAACGTCTTTTTTACATTCTTAAATGATTAATTGTTATCAATTACAATTATTTAGTACAACGTATTGATACTTTTGATTTTTTTGCATTTCAAACAGGATGAGTTTTAAAAGCGAAATGTTCTTTGTAGATATCTCTTATATCGAACACAGAAATTTACAGATGGACTAATTAGTCTTAAAACAAACATCGTGTATAATTTTTTCACAGATAAATCTAAGAAAAATTTATAACGTTTAATTCTTTTGGAGTAATTTAAAATTTCTCAGCAGATAAATCGACTTATTTTCGTCACTAAAAAGCTTAATACATTTGTACTTTCGATGAACTTGTTGCAATTAGATTTTTTGAGAATAATTTAGAATGTAAAAAATGTAATATTTTTTGACTAAAACTTATCCAATACGTGTAAATAAAAAAATTAATTCATGAAAGAAAAATTTCAATTTATTTTTAATTTAAGTATTGTGATGCCACAGCAGATTTTTTTTATTTTTTGTATTCAGAATAACTGATTTAAAACTTTTTTTAATAACAATTTTGATAATAAACTAATAACAATTTATTATTTACAACATAATAATTTTAAGAGAAGAATAAGCAACTCTCGTTCGCGCTCTGAAACATCTTAAATTATGACAAATATTATTATATAACATTTAGAGTTGGCACGGCGTTATTTAATTTATTTTGCAAAAATTCAACAAAAATTTTCTTGATTTTTGATTTTAGACTTTTTAAAATAATTTTTTATTGATTTTGAGACACATTTTTGAATAGCCTTACTTTAATTTATTAATACCTTTATTTTTTATTCTTAGGGCCTAATATTTTTTATAGCTTCCTTATTTTATAAAAAATTAAATACATTAATGTGTAGTATGTAATATTTAATCGGAGTTTTGAGACTATTATTGTTGCAGACAAGTCTGTAGATTAATCTTATTCTAGTCGACGGCTCTTACTCGTGTGTGATCAGTAATGGCAGCCACGGTTTTATATATGCTTTTCGTTAATAAAAAGTTAAATGTATATAATAAAAAATATTAAAATTTTTCTTTATCTTCTTACAATGCACTTAAAAGAAATTTTAATTTTGATTATTTTGTAAAATTAAACGTTAAGAATATTTTTTCACGTAATTCAGTATGATATAGTCCAAAAATAAAATTTATACAATAGATTTAACGATTCTCGATTAACGATAAATTTCTGCTTTTTGATACCTAAATATAATTAAAATGAACAGTTTAAAGTATAAATCGTTAATTCATTTATTTGATCACTAACTTTTTGACCTTAAGCCATTTAATGTTCTTTTTTATATTTTTTATAATTTGCTAAAATTAAAAAGCTTTCATTCTAAACACTTATGTAAATATTTTTATTCTATCCTCCTGCTTCTTATATGCATTTGTAGATGTATAAATTATTGAACAAAATTTTGCATCAAATTTATATAAAATTTCTATCTCTGATATATTAAACAGGCAGCAGAGGCCTTAGACGCTAGATCTGCAGTCTAATTACTCTCCGACAACAGTATTTTTTTTATCCAAAAATGAAAAATGAATATTATTATTCGTAAAAATTTTAAAACATTATTTGAATAACTTTAAAATAATTAAGTATCTTATTGAGGTACTGCAGTTTCTGGTAATACATATAAATGATGTCGACACTTTTAAAATTAATTAAATCGGAAAATTGGGGCAAATAATTTTCGAGTCTATATATTAACTCAATAAATATAGACAGAATATAGTACTCACTTTCAGTATAAATTATATTTTACTCCCTTAATTGACATCAATATTTTATTTATTTAGTTTAGTTTGTAAAATTATTGACCTTAATTTATAGGCCTAATTAATTTTTAACTACAAATACAATTTTTTTATTAAAAATTAAAACGCATGCACGATGATATAACTACTAACCAATATATATTTTTATCTTAAAATTTTTTTTTAATTTCATGTGCCAACTCTGATATCAAACTTATTTTCCAATCATCTGGATTTTTGTAAATATTATATATGTAGAGATCACGATCACGTTCAAGATCACGTTCTCCTGATGAAATCAATCGAGACAGACGTTGGCCATATTGAGATTCATCCTCTGACTACAATGAAGACTAAGTAAGTAATCTTATCAACTGGCTGAAATAAAAAAAAATTATAAATTATAATATATTTATTTATATTAATATTAGGTGAATTCCGATATGATCTTGAATTAAAACATTATTAAATACTTAAAAAGTATTTTCTGAAATTATATTTTTTTGTTTGTCTTATTAACTCAATTTTCAAATAGCTTTAAATTATAAAATAAAAGTGACAGGGACCAAAATAGTGAGAAATGGTAAATTCAAGGGTTTGATTGATATAAAATTGGTTTTCAGATAATTGCGCAACGAATGTTCCGCATCGAAGATTGCGCAAAATTAAGTGAATTTTATACAATATTACGACCTTAAATAATTTAGAGCCAATTTAATGTTTTTATGCGTAAAATGGAGTAAATCGGGAAAAAAAATTTTACTGGCCAAAGGTGTGGCTATCTTTGCGACGAGGACTTCTTTGCTGGATTTCAGATCATAAAAATAGAAAAAAGTGAGCACAAATTTATCTCAGCCAATAACCAGTCAGCTAAAATATCATGAAATAGGACTATCATACCTAGAAAACTTTTTAAAGAGTATTTAACGTAAAGACTGATTTCAAAAAAAAGAGAATTTCTTCCATCTGTCCAGGTATTTAAAAGAAAATGAACCTTATTGAAGTTATATTTTAAGGCACAATAGATTATAGAAGATCATTAAAATTTTTTTGTTTCACTGCTGAATATTCGCAACATTTTTTGCTAAAAAATTTACGCGAACGTCTATTACACAAAAATTTTAAAATTTTTGATTATTAATTCAGGCCAAAATTATAAAACTATTCTTTTAAGTAAATTTGTATGCGTAAAAAAGTTCCATGAATTATTTATTCAACACAAGATGCTAAGTATAAATCATTATTATTTAATTTACACGATAATAGTTGCGCGATAATTCTTTGAGACAATTTTCTAAAAATTATTTTCCTCAAATCGTAAAAAGTTTTAAAAGCAGCAAAATTATCACATAGAGAATAAATTTTTATAAAAACATAAAATAAATAAAACTAACAATATTTAAACTAAATTCGACGTCAATTAAATAAATTAGCGCATGATTAATATTTTTTTATCGAAATTATACTAATTTTATCATATTAAATACTTTTTTATTTTTAATTATACGATTCAGCTAGTAAAAACTAACATTAGAAGTAAATATGTTCTTGTAAATTGCTCTGGA
>JBBNEX010000199.1:0-45266 GCA_038021265.1 Cyprinella venusta
TTCAAAATTTCGGCCAAAAACGACATTGTTACCCCTTATGTTTTTTTTCAGGTCAAAACTTTGACATCCGATATCTCGGCTCTGGAAGGGTCTAGAGCCTCCATTTTTGCGCGCTGGTCGAAGTCTCGTGGCCTTCTGTCAGAATCCAGAGTTTCAAGAAGATCGGAGGGGGTCAAAATTTCGGCCAAAAACGACAGTGTTACCCCTTTTGTTTTTTTTTTTTCAGGTCAAAACTTTGACATCCGATATCTCGGCTCTGGAAGGGTCTAGAGCCTCCATTTTTGCGCGCTGGTCGAAGTCTCGTGGCCCTCTGTCAGAATCCAGAGCTTCAAGAAGATCGGAGGGGGTCAAAATTTCGGCCAAAAACGACACTGTTACCCCTTATGTTTTTTTTTTCAGGTCAAAACTTTGACATCCGATATCTCGGCTCTGGAAGGTCTAGAGCCTCCATTTTTGCGCGCTGGTCGAAGTCTCGTGGCCCTCTGTCAGAATCCAGAGTTTCAAGAAGATCGGAGGGGGTCAAAATTTCGGCCAAAAACGACAGTGTTACCCCTTATGTTTTTTTTTTCAGGGTCAAAACTTTGACATCCGATATCTCGGCTCTGGAAGGGTCTAGAGCCTCCATTTTTGCGCGCTGGTCGAAGTCTCGTGGCCCTCTGTCAGAATCCAGAGTTTCAAGAAGATCGGAGGGGGTCAAATTTCGGCCAAAAACGACAGTGTTACCCCTTATGTTTTTTTTCAGGTGAAAACTTTGACATCCGATATCTCGGCTCTGGAAGGGTCTAGAGCCTCCATTTTTGCGCGCTGGTCAAAGTCTCGTGGCCCTCTGTCAGAATCCAGAGTTTCAAGAAGATCGGAGGGGGTCAAAATTTCGGCCAAAAACGACAGTGTTACCCCTTATGTTTTTTTTTTCAGGTCAAAACTTTGACATCCGATATCTCGGCTCTGGGAGGGTCTAGAGCCTCCATTTTTGCGCGCTGGTCGAAGTCTCGTGGCCTTCTGTCAGAATCCAGAGTTTCAAGAAGATCGGAGGGGGTCAAAATTTCGGCCAAAAACGACAGTGTTACCCCTTATGTTTTTTTTTCAGGTCAAAACTTTGACATCCGATATCTCGGCTCTGGAAGGGTCTAGAGCCTCCATTTTTGCGCGCTGGTCGAAGTCTCGTGGCCCTCTGTCAGAATCCAGAGTTTCAAGAAGATCGGAGGGGGTCAAAATTTCGCCAAAAACGACAGTGTTACCCCTTATGTTTTTTTTTCGGGTCAAAACTTTGACATCCGATATCTCGGCTCTGGAAGGGTCTAGAGCCTCCATTTTTGCGCGCTGGTCGAAGTCTCGTGGCCCTCTGTCAGAATCCAGAGTTTCAAGAAGATCGGAGGGGGTCAAAATTTCGGCCAAAAACGACAGTGTTAACCTTATGTTTTTTTTCAGGTCAAAACTTTGACATCCGATATCTCGGCTCTGAAGGGTCTAGAGCTCCATTTTGCGCGCTGGTCGAAGTCTCGTGGCCTTCTGTCAGAATCCAGAGTTTCAAGAAGATCGGAGGGGGTCAAAATTTCGGCCAAAAACGACAGTGTTACCCCTTATGTTTTTTTTCAGGTCAAAACTTTGACATCCGATATCTCGGCTCTGGAAGGGTCTAGAGCCTCCATTTTTGCGCGCTGGTCGAAGTCTCGTGGCCCTCTGTCAGAATCCAGAGTTTCAAGAAGATCGGAGGGGGTCAAAATTTCGGCCAAAAACGACAGTGTTACCCCTTATGTTTTTTTTTTCAGGTCAAAACTTTGACATCCGATATCTCGGCTCTGGAAGGGTCTAGAGCCTCCATTTTTGCGCGCTGGTCGAAGTCCTCGTGGCCTCTGTCAGAATCCAGAGCTTCAAGAAGATCGGAGGGGGTCAAAATTTCGGCCAAAAACGACAGTGTTACCCCTTATGTTTTTTTTTTCGGGTCAAAACTTTGACGTCCGATATCTCGGCTCTGGAAGGGTCTTGAGCCTCCATTTTTGCGTGCTGGTCGAAGTCTCGTGGCCCTCTGTCAGAATCCAGAGTTTCAAGAAGATCGGAGGGGTCAAAATTTCGGCCAAAAACGACAGTGTTACCCCTTATGTTTTTTTTTCAGGTCAAAACTTTGACATCCGATATCTCGGCTCTGGAAGGGTCTAGAGCCTCCATTTTTGCGCGCTGGTCGAAGTCTCGTGGCCCTCTCTCAGAATCCAGAGTTTCAAGAAGATCGGAGGGGGTCAAAATTTCGGCCAAAAACGACAGTGTTACCCCTTATGTTTTTTTTCAGGTCAAAACTTTGACATCCGATATCTCGGCTCTGGAAGGGTCTAGAGCCTCCATTTTTGCGCGCTGGTCGAAGTCTCGTGGCCCTCTGTCAGAATCCAGAGCTTCAAGAAGATCGGAGGGGGTCAAAATTTCGGCCAAAAACGACACTGTTACCCCTTATGTTTTTTTTTTCAGGTCAAAACTTTGACATCCGATATCTCGGCTCTGGAAGGGTCTAGAGCTCCATTTTTGCGCGCTGGTCGAAGTCTCGTGGCCCTCTGTCAGAATCCAGAGTTCAAGAAGATCGGAGGGGGTCAAAATTTCGGCCAAAAACGACAGTGTTACCCCTTATGTTTTTTTTTCGGGTCAAAACTTTGACATCCGATATCTCGGCTCTGGAAGGGTCTAGAGCCTCCATTTTTGCGCGCTGGTCGAAGTCTCGTGGCCCTCTGTCAGAATCCAGAGTTTCAAGAAGATCGGAGGGGGTCAAAATTTCGGCCAAAAACGACAGTGTTACCCCTTATGTTTTTTTTTTCAGGTCAAAACTTTGACATCCGATATCTCGGCTCTGGAAGGGTCTAGAGCCTCCATTTTTGCGCGCTGGTCGAAGTCTCGTGGCCCTCTGTCAGAATCCAGAGTTTCGAGAAGATCGGAGGGGGTCAAAATTTCGGCCAAAAACGACAGTGTTACCCTTATGTTTTTTTTTCAGGTCAAAACTTTGACATCCGATATCTCGGCTCTGGAAGGGTCTAGAGCCTCCATTTTTGCGCGCTGGTCGAAGTCTCGTGGCCCTCTGTCAGAATCCAGAGTTTCAAGAAGATCGGAGGGGTCAAAACTTCGGCCAAAAACGACAGTGTTACCCCTTATGTTTTTTTTCGGGTCAAAACTTTGACGTCCGATATCTCGGCTCTGGAAGGGTCTAGAGCCTCCATTTTGCGTGCTGGTCGAAGTCTCGTGGCCCTCTGTCAGAATCCAGAGTTTCAAGAAGATCGGAGGGGGTCAAAATTTCGGCCAAAAACGACAGTGTTACCCCTTATGTTTTTTTTTCAGGTCAAAACTTTGACATCCGATATCTCGGCTCTGGAAGGGTCTAGAGCCTCCATTTTTGCGCGCTGGTCGAAGTCTCGTGGCCCTCTGTCAGAATCCAGAGTTTCAAGAAGATCGGAGGGGGTCAAAATTTCGGCCAAAAACGACAGTGTTACCCCTTATGTTTTTTTTTTTCGGGTCAAAACTTTGACATCCGATATCTCGGCTCTGGAAGGGTCTAGAGCCTCCATTTTTGCGCGCTGGTTGAAGTCTCATTGCCCTCTGTCAGAATCCAGAGTTTCAAGAAGATCGGAGGGGGTCAAAATTTCGGCCAAAAACGACAGTGTTACCCCTTATGTTTTTTTTTTCAGGTCAAAACTTTGACATCCGATATCTCGGCTCTGGAAGGGTCTAGAGCCTCCATTTTTGCGCGCTGGTCGAAGTCTCGTGGCCCTCTGTCAGAATCCAGAGTTTCAAGAAGATCGGAGGGGGTCAAAATTTCGGCCAAAAACGACAGTGTTACCCCTTATGTTTTTTTTTCAGGTCAAAACTTTGACATCCGATATCTCGGCTCTGGAAGGGTCTAGAGCCTCCATTTTTGCGCGCTGGTCGAAGTCTCGTGGCCCTCTGTCAGAATCCAGAGTTTCAAGAAGATCGGAGGGGGTAAAAATTTCGGCCAAAAATGACAGTGTTACCCCTTATGTTTTTTTTTCGGGTCAAAACTTTGACATCCGATATCTCGGCTCTGGAAGGGTTTAGAGCCTAAATTTTTGCGCGCTGGTCGAAGTCTCGTGGCCCTCTGTCAGAATCCAGAGTTTCAAGAAGATCGGAGGGGGTCAAAATTTCGGCCAAAAACGACAGTGTTACCCCTTATGTTTTTTTTCAGGTCAAAACTTTGACATCCGATATCTCGGCTCTGGAAGGGTCTAGAGCCTCCATTTTTGCGCGCTGGTCGAAGTCTCGTGGCCCTCTGTCAAAATCCAGAGTTTCAAGAAGATCGGAGGGGGTCAAAATTTCGGCCAAAAACGACAGTGTTACCCCTTATGTTTTTTTTTCGGGTCAAAACTTTGACGTCCGATATCTCGGCTCTGAAGGGTCTAGAGCCTCCATTTTTGCGTGCTGGTCGAAGTCTCGTGGCCCTCTGTCAGAATCCAGAGTTTCAAGAAGATCGGAGGGGGTCAAAATTTCGGCCAAAAACAACAGTGTTACCCCTTATGTTTTTTTTCGGGTCAAAACTTTGACATCCGATATCTCGGCTCTGGAAGGGTCTAGAGCCTCCATTTTTGCGCGCTGGTTGAAGTCTCATGGCCCTCTGTCAGAATCCAGAGTTTCAAGAAGATCGGAGGGGGTCAAAATTTCGGCCAAAAACGACAGTGTTACCCCTTATGTTTTTTTTTCAGGTCAAAACTTTGACATCCGATATCTCGGCTCTGGAAGGGTCTAGAGCCTCCATTTTTGCGCGCTGTCGAAGTCTCGTGGCCCTCTGTCAGAATCCAGAGTTTCAAAAAGATCGGAGGGGGTCAAAATTTCGGCCAAAAACGACAGTGTTACCCCTTATGTTTTTTTTCAGGTCAAAACTTTGATATCCGATATCTCGGCTCTGGAAGGGTCTAGAGCCTCCATTTTTGCGCGCTGGTCGAAGTCTCGTGGCCCTCTGTCAGAATCCAGAGTTTCAAGAAGATCGGAGGGGGTCAAAATTTCGGCCAAAAACGACAGTGTTACCCCTTATGTTTTTTTTTTCAGGTCAAAACTTTGACATCCGATATCTCGGCTCTGGAAGGGTCTAGAGCCTCCATTTTTGCGCGCTGGTCGAAGTCTCGTGGCCCTCTGTCAGAATCCAGAGCTTCAAGAAGATCGGAGGGGGTCAAAATTTCGGCCAAAAACGACAGTGTTACCCCTTATGTTTTTTTTTTTCGGGTCAAAACTTTGACGTCCGATATCTCGGCTCTGAAGGGTCTTGAGCCTCCATTTTTGCGTGCTGGTCGAAGTCTCGTGGCCCTCTGTCAGAATCCAGAGTTTCAAGAAGATCGGAGGGGGTCAAAATTTCGGCCAAAAACGACAGTGTTACCCCTTATGTTTTTTTTTCAGGTCAAAACTTTGACATCCGATATCTCGGCTCTGGAAGGGTCTAGAGCCTCCATTTTTGCGCGCTGGTCGAAGTCTCGTGGCCCTCTGTCAGAATCCAGAGTTTCAAGAAGATCGGAGGGGGTCAAAATTTCGGCCAAAAACGACAGTGTTACCCCTTATGTTTTTTTTTCAGGTCAAAACTTTGACATCCGATATCTCGGCTCTGGAAGGGTCTAGAGCCTCCATTTTTGCGCGCTGGTCGAAGTCTCGTGGCCCTCTGTCAGAATCCAGAGTTTCAAGAAGATCGGAGGGGGTCAAAATTTCGGCCAAAAACGACAGTGTTACCCCTTATGTTTTTTTTTCAGGTCAAAACTTTGACATCCGATATCTCGGCTCTGGAAGGGTCTAGAGCCTCCATTTTTGCGCGCTGGTCGAAGTCTCGTGGCCCTCTGTCAGAATCCAGAGTTTCAAGAAGATCGGAGGGGGTCAAAATTTCGGCCAAAAATGACAGTGTTACCCCTTATGTTTTTTTTTCGGGTCAAAACTTTGACATCCGATATCTCGGCTCTGGAAGGGTCTAGAGCCTACATTTTTGCGCGCTGGTCGAAGTCTCGTGGCCCTCTGTCAGAATCCAGAGTTTCTAGAAGATCGGAGGGGGTCAAAATTTCGGCCAAAAACGACAGTGTTACCCCTTATGTTTTTTTTTCAGGTCAAAACTTTGACATCCGATATCTCGGCTCTGGAAGGGTCTAGAGCCTCCATTTTTGCGCGCTGGTCGAAGTCTCGTGGCCCTCTGTCAGAATCCAGAGTTTCAAGAAGATCGGAGGGGGTCAAAATTTCGGCCAAAAACGACAGTGTTACCCCTTATGTTTTTTTTTCAGGTCAAAACTTTGACATCCGATATCTCGGCTCTGGAAAGGTCTAGAGCCTCCATTTTGCGCGCTGGTCAAAGTCTCGTGGCCCTCTGTCAGAATCCAGAGTTTCAAGAGATCGGAGGGGGTCAAAATTTCGGCCAAAAACGACAGTGTTACCCCTATGTTTTTTTTTCAGGTCAAAACTTTGACATCCGATATCTCGGCTCTGGAAGGGTCTAGAGCCTCCATTTTTGCGCGCTGGTCGAAGTCTCGTGGCCTTCTGTCAGAATCCAGAGTTTCAAGAAGATCGGAGGGGGTCAAAATTTCGGCCAAAAACGACAGTGTTACCCCTTATGTTTTTTTTTCAGGTCAAAACTTTGACATCCGATATCTCGGCTCTGGAAGGGTCTAGAGCCTCCATTTTTGCGCACTGGTCGAAGTCTCGTGGCCCTCTGTCAGAATCCAGAGTTTCAAGAAGATCGGAGGGGGTCAAAATTTCGGCCAAAAACGACAGTGTTACCCCTTATGTTTTTTTTTTCAGGTCAAAACTTTGACATCCGATATCGCGGCTCTGGAAGGGTCTAGAGCCTCCATTTTTGCGCGCTGGTCGAAGTCTCGTGGCCCTCTGTCAGAATCCAGAGTTTCAAGAAGATCGGAGGGGGTCAAAATTTCGGCCAAAAACGACAGTGTTACCCCTTATGTTTTTTTTTTCAGGCCAAAACTTTGACATCCGATATCGCGGCTCTGGAAGGGTCTAGAGCCTCCATTTTTGCGCGCTGGTCGAAGTCTCGTGGCCCTCTGTCAGAATCCAGAGTTTCAAGAAGATCAGAGGGGGTCAAAATTTCGGCCAAAAACGACAGTGTTACCCCTTATGTTTTTTTTTTCAGGTCAAAACTTTGACATCCGATATCTCGGCTCTGGAAGGGTCTAGAGCCTCCATTTTTGCGCGCTGGTCGAAGTCTCGTGGCCCTCTGTCAGAATCCAGAGTTTCAAGAAGATCGGAGGGGGTCAAAATTTCGGCCAAAAACGACAGTGTTACCCCTTATGTTTTTATTTCGGGTCAAAACTTTGACGTCCGATATCTCGGCTCTGAAAGGGTCTAGAGCCTCCATTTTTGCGTGCTGGTCGAAGTCTCGTGGCCCTCTTTCAGAATCCAGAGTTTCAAGAAGATCGGAGGGGGTTAAAATTTCGGGCAAAAACGACAGTGTTACCCCTTATGGTTTTTTTTTCAGGTCAAAACTTTGACATCCGATATCTCGGCTCTGGAAGGGTCTAGAGCCTCCATTTTTGCGCGCTGGTCGAAGTCTCGTGCCCTCTGTCAGAATCCAGAGTTTCGAGAAGATCGGAGGGGGTCAAAATTTCGGCCAAAAACGACATTTTTACCCCTTATGTTTTTTTTTTTTCGGGTCAAAACTTTGACATCCGATATCTCGTCTCTGGAAGGGTCTAGAGCCTCCATTTTTGCGCGCTGGTCGAAGTCTCGTGGCCCTCTGTCAGAATCCAGAGTTTCAAGAAGATCGGAGGGGGTCAAAATTTCGGCCAAAAACGACAGTGTTACCCCTTATGTTTTTTTTCTGGTCAAAACTTTGACATCCGATATCTCGGCTCTGGAAGGGTCTAGAGCCTCCATTTTTGCGCGCTGGTCGAAGTCTCGTGGCCCTCTGTCAGAATCCAGAGTTTCAAGAAGATCAGAGGGGGTCAAAATTTCGGCCAAAAACGACAGTGTTACCCCTTATGTTTTTTTTTTCGGGTCAAAACTTTGACATCCGATATCTCGGCTCTGGAAGGGTCTAGAGCCTCCATTTTTGCGCGCTGGTTGGATCTTCGGAGGATCTTCTTGAAACTCTGGATTCTGACAGAGGGCCACGAGACTTCGACCAGCGCGCAAAAATGGAGGCTCTAGACCCTTCCAGAGCCGAGATATCAGATAACAAAGTTTTGACCTGAAAAAAAAACATAAGGGGTAACACTGTCGTTTTTGGCCGAAATTTTGACCCCCTCCGATCTTCTTGAAACTCTGGATTCTGACAGAGGGCCACGAGACTTCGACCAGCGCGCAAAAATGGAGGCTCTAGACCCTTCCAGAGCCGAGATATCGGATGTCAAAGTTTTGACCTGAAAAAAAAACATAAGGGGTAACACTGTCGTTTTTGGCCGAAATTTTGACCCCCTCCGATCTTCTTGAAACTCCGGATTCTGACAGAGGGCCACGAGACTTCGACCAGCGCGCAAAAATGGAGGCTCTAGACCCTTTCAGAGCCGAGATATCGGATGTCAAAGTTTTGACCTGAAAAAAAAAACATAAGGGGTAACACTGTCGTTTTTGGCCGAAATTTTGACCCCCTCCGATCTTCTTGAAACTCTGGATTCTGACAGAGGGCCATGAGACTTCAACCAGCGCGCAAAAATGGAGGCTCTAGACCCTTCCAGAGCCGAGATATCGGATGTCAAAGTTTTGATCCGAAAAAAAAACATAAGGGGTAACACTGTCGTTTTTGGCCGAAATTTTGACCCCCTCTGATCTTCTTGAAACTCTGGATTCTGACAGAGGGCCACGAGACTTCGACCAGCGCGCAAAAATGGAGGCTCTAGACCCTTCCAGAGCCGAGATATCGGATGTCAAAGTTTTGACCTGAAAAAAAAACATAAGGGGTAACACTGTCGTTTTTGGCCGAAATTTTGACCCCCTCCGATCTTCTTGAAACTCTGGATTCTGACAGAGGGCCACGAGACTTCGACCAGCACGCAAAAATGGAGGCTCTAGACCCTTCCAGAGCCGAGATATCGGACGTCAAAGTTGTGACCCGAAAAAAAAACATAAGGGGTAACACTGTCGTTTTTGGCCGAAATTTTGACCCCCTCCGATCTTCTTGAAACTCTGGATTCTGACAGAGGGCCACGAGACTTCGACCAGCGCGCAAAAATGGAGGCTCTAGACCCTTCCAGAGCCGAGATATCGGATGTCAAAGTTTTGACCTGAAAAAAAAAACATAAGGGGTAACACTGTCGTTTTTGGCCGAAATTTTGACCCCCTCCGATCTTCTTGAAACTCTGGATTCTGACAGAGGGCCACGAGACTTCGACCAGCGCGCAAAAATGGAGGCTCTAGACCCTTCCAGAGCCGAGATATCGGATGTCAAAGTTTTGACCTGAAAAAAAAAAACATAAGGGGTAACACTGTCGTTTTTGGCCGAAATTTTGACCCCCTCCTATCTTCTTGAAACTCTGGATTCTGACAGAGGGCCACGAGACTTCGACCAGCGTGCAAAAATGGAGGCTCTAGACCCTTCCAGAGCCGAGATATCGGATGTCAAAGTTTTGACCTGAAAAAAAACATAAGGGGTAACACTGTCGTTTTTGGCCGAAATTTTGACCCCCTCCGATCTTCTTGAAACTCTGGATTCTGACAGAGGGCCACGAGACTTCGACCAGCGCGCAAAAATGGAGGCTCTAGACCCTTCCAGAGCCGAGATATCGGATGTCAAAGTTTTGACCTGAAAAAAAACATAAGGGGTAACACTGTCGTTTTTGGCCGAAATTTTGACCCCCTCCGATCTTCTTGAAACTCTGGATTCTGACAGAGGGCCACGAGACTTCGACCAGCGCGCAAAAATGGAGGCTCTAGACCCTTCCAGAGCCGAGATATCGGATGTCAAAGTTTTGACCT
The DNA here is from genome assembly GCA_038021265.1 of Cyprinella venusta. Lineage (NCBI taxonomy): Eukaryota > Metazoa > Chordata > Actinopteri > Cypriniformes > Leuciscidae > Cyprinella > Cyprinella venusta. Next base: position 9,877 of record JBBNEX010000199.1, read on the forward strand.
GAAAAAAAAAACATAAGGGGTAACACTGTCGTTTTTGGCCGAAATTTTGACCCCCTCTGATCTTCTTGAAACTCTGGATTCTGACAGAGGGCCACGAGACTTCGACCAGCACGCAAAAATGGAGGCTCTAGACCCTTCCAGAGCCGAGATATCGGACGTCAAAGTTTTGACCCGAAAAAAAACATAAGGGGTAACACTGTCGTTTTTGGCCGAAATTTTGACCCCCTCCGATCTTCTTGAAACTCTGGATTCTGACAGAGGGCCACGAGACTTCGACCAGCGCGCAAAAATGGAGGCTCTAGACCCTTCCAGAGCCGAGATATCGGACGTCAAAGTTTTGACCCGAAAAAAAAACATAAGGGGTAACACTGTCGTTTTTGGCCGAAATTTTGACCCCCTCCGATCTTCTTGAAACTCTGGATTTTGACAGAGGGCCACGAGACTTCGACCAGCGCGCAAAAATGGAGGCTCTAGACCCTTCCAGAGCCGAGATATCGGATGTCAAAGTTTTGACCTGAAAAAAAAACATAAGGGGTAACACTGTCGTTTTTGGCCGAAATTTTGACCCCCTCCGATCTTCTTGAAACTCTGGATTCTGACAGAGGGCCACGAGACTTCGACCAGCGCGCAAAAATGTAGGCTCTAGACCCTTCCAGAGCCGAGATATCGGATGTCAAAGTTTTGACCCGAAAAAAAAACATAAGGGGTAATACTGTCATTTTTGGCCGAAATTTTGACCCCCTTCGATCTTCTTGAAACTCTGGATTCTGACAGAGGGCCACGAGACTTCGACCAGCGCGCAAAAATGGAGGCTCTAGACCCTTCCAGAGCCGAGATATCGGATGTCAAAGTTTTGACCTGAAAAAAAAAAACATAAGGGGTAACACTGTCGTTTTTGGCCGAAATTTTGACCCCCTCCGATCTTCTTGAAACTCTGGATTCTGACAGAGGGCCACGAGACTTCGACCAGCGCGCAAAAATGGAGGCTCTAGACCCTTCCAGAGCCGAGATATCGGATGTCAAAGTTTTGACCTGAAAAAAAAACATAAGGGGTAACACTGTCGTTTTTGGCCGAAATTTTGACCCCCTCCGATCTTCTTGAAACTCTGGATTCTGACAGAGGGCAATGAGACTTCAACCAGCGCGCAAAAATGGAGGCTCTAGACCCTTCCAGAGCCGAGATATCGGATGTCAAAGTTTTGACCCGAAAAAAAAAACATAAGGGGTAACACTGTCATTTTTGGCCGAAATTTTGACCCCCTCCGATCTTCTTGAAACTCTGGATTCTGACAGAGGGCCACGAGACTTCGACCAGCGCGCAAAAATGGAGGCTCTAGACCCTTCCAGAGCCGAGATATCGGATGTCAAAGTTTTGACCTGAAAAAAAAAAACATAAGGGGTAACACTGTCGTTTTTGACCGAAATTTTGACCCCCTCCGATCTTATTGAAACTCTGGATTCTGACAGAGGGCCACGAGACTTCGACCAGCACGCAAAAATGGAGGCTCTAGACCCTTCCAGAGCCGAGATATCGGATGTCAAAGTTTTGACCTGAAAAAAAAACATAAGGGGTAACACTGTCGTTTTTGGCCGAAATTTTGACCCCCTCCGATCTTCTTGAAACTCTGGATTCTGACAGAGGGCCACGAGACTTCGACCAGCACGCAAAAATGGAGGCTCTAGACCCTTCCAGAGCCGAGATATCGGATGTCAAAGTTTTGACCTGAAAAAAAAACATAAGGGGTAACACTGTCGTTTTTGGCCGAAATTTTGACCCCCTCCGATCTTCTTGAAACTCTGGATTCTGACAGAGGGCCACGAGACTTCGACCAGCACGCAAAAATGGAGGCTCTAGACCCTTCCAGAGCCGAGATATCGGACGTCAAAGTTTTGCCCCGAAAAAAAAACATAAGGGGTAACACTGTCGTTTTTGGCCGAAATTTTGACCCCCTCCGATCTTCTTGAAACTCTGGATTCTGACAGAGGGCCACGAGACTTCGACCAGCGCGCAAAAATGGAGGCTCTAGACCCTTCCAGAGCCGAGATATCGGATGTCAAAGTTTTGACCTGAAAAAAAAAACATAAGGGGTAACACTGTCGTTTTTGGCCGAAATTTTGACCCCCTCCGATCTTCTTGAAACTCTGGATTCTGACAGAGGGCCACGAGACTTCGACCAGCGCGCAAAAATGGAGGCTCTAGACCCTTCCAGAGCCGAGATATCGGATGTCAAAGTTTTGACCTGAAAAAAAAAACATAAGGGGTAACACTGTCGTTTTTGGCCGAAATTTTGACCCCCTCCGATCTTCTTGAAACTCTGGATTCTGACAGAGGGCCACGAGACTTCGACCAGCACGCAAAAATGGAGGCTCTAGACCCTTCCAGAGCCGAGATATCGGACGTCAAAGTTTTGACCCGAAAAAAAAACATAAGGGGTAACACTGTCGTTTTTGGCCAAAATTTTGACCCCCTCCGATCTTCTTGAAACTCTGGATTCTGACAGAGGGCCACGAGACTTCGACCAGCGCGCAAAAATGGAGGCTCTAGACCCTTCCAGAGCCGAGATATCGGACGTCAAAGTTTTGACCCGAAAAAAAAAACATAAGGGGTAACACTGTCGTTTTTGGCCGAAATTTTGACCCCCTCCGATCTCCTTGAAACTCTGGATTTTGACAGAGGGCCACGAGACTTCGACCAGCGCGCAAAAATGGAGGCTCTAGACCCTTCCAGAGCCGAGATATCGGATGTCAAAGTTTTGACCTGAAAAAAAAACATAAGGGGTAACACTGTCGTTTTTGGCCGAAATTTTGACCCCCTCCGATCTTCTTGAAACTCTGGATTCTGACAGAGAGCCACGAGACTTCGACCAGCGCGCAAAAATGTAGGCTCTAGACCCTTCCAGAGCCGAGATATCGGGTGTCAAAGTTTTGACCCGAAAAAAAAACATAAGGGGTAACACTGTCATTTTTGGCCGAAATTTTGACCCCCTCCGATCTTCTTGAAACTCTGGATTCTGACAGAGGGCCACGAGACTTCGACCAGCGCGCAAAAATGGAGGCTCTAGACCCTTCCAGAGCCGAGATATCGGATGTCAAAGTTTTGACCTGAAAAAAAAAACATAAGGGGTAACACTGTCGTTTTTGGCCGAAATTTTGACCCCCTCCGATCTTCTTGAAACTCTGGATTCTGACAGAGGGCCACGAGACTTCGACCAGCGCGCAAAAATGGAGGCTCTAGACCCTTCCAGAGCCGAGATATCGGATGTCAAAGTTTTGACCTGAAAAAAAAACATAAGGGGTAACACTGTCGTTTTTGGCCGAAATTTTGACCCCCTCCGATCTTCTTGAAACTCTGGATTCTGACAGAGGGCAATGAGACTTCAACCAGCGCGCAAAAATGGAGGCTCTAGACCCTTCCAGAGCCGAGATATCGGATGTCAAAGTTTTGACCCGAAAAAAAAAAAAACATAAGGGGTAACACTGTCATTTTTGGCCGAAATTTTGACCCCCTCCGATCTTCTTGAAACTCTGGATTCTGACAGAGGGCCACGAGACTTCGACCAGCGCGCAAAAATGGAGGCTCTAGACCCTTCCAGAGCCGAGATATCGGATGTCAAAGTTTTGACCTGAAAAAAAAAAACATAAGGGGTAACACTGTCGTTTTTGGCCGAAATTTTGACCCCCTCCGATCTTCTTGAAACTCTGGATTCTGACAGAGGGCCACGAGACTTCGACCAGCGCGCAAAAATGGAGGCTCTAGACCCTTCCAGAGCCGAGATATCGGATGTCAAAGTTTTGACCTGAAAAAAAAAACATAAGGGGTAACACTGTCGTTTTTGGCCGAAATTTTGACCCCCTCCGATCTTCTTGAAACTCTGGATTCTGACAGAGGGCCACGAGACTTCGACCAGCGCGCAAAAATGGAGGCTCTAGACCCTTCCAGAGCCGAGATATCGGATGTCAAAGTTTTGACCTGAAAAAAAAAAACATAAGGGGTAACACTGTCGTTTTTGGCCGAAATTTTGACCCCCTCCGATCTTCTTGAAACTCTGGATTCTGACAGAGGGCCACGAGACTTCGACCAGCACGCAAAAATGGAGGCTCTAGACCCTTCCAGATCCGAGATATCGGACGTCAAAGTTTTGACCCGAAAAAAAAACATAAGGGGTAACACTGTCGTTTTTGGCCGAAATTTTGACCCCCTCCGATCTTCTTGAAACTCTGGATTCTGACAGAGGGCCACGAGACTTCGACCAGCGCGCAAAAATGGAGGCTCTAGACCCTTCCAGAGCCGAGATATCGGATGTCAAAGTTTTGACCCGAAAAAAAAAACATAAGGGGTAACACTGTCGTTTTTGGCCGAAATTTTGACCCCCTCCTATCTTCTTGAAACTCTGGATTCTGACAGAGGGCCACGAGACTTCGACCAGCGTGCAAAAATGGAGGCTCTAGACCCTTCCAGAGCCGAGATATCGGATGTCAAAGTTTTGACCCGAAAAAAAAAACATAAGGGGTAACACTGTCGTTTTTGGCCGAAATTTTGACCCCCTCTGATCTTCTTGAAACTCTGGATTCTGACAGAGGGCCACGAGACTTCGACCAGCGCGCAAAAATGGAGGCTCTAGACCCTTCCAGAGCCGAGATATCGGATGTCAAAGTTTTGACCTGAAAAAAAAACATAAGGGGTAACACTGTCGTTTTTGGCCGAAATTTTGACCCCCTCCGATCTTCTTGAAACTCTGGATTCTGACAGAGGGCCACGAGACTTCGACCAGCACGCAAAAATGGAGGCTCTAGACCCTTCCAGAGCCGAGATATCGGACGTCAAAGTTTTGACCCGAAAAAAAAACATAAGGGGTAACACTGTCGTTTTTGGCCGAAATTTTGACCCCCTCCGATCTTCTTGAAACTCTGGATTCTGACAGAGGGCCACGAGACTTCGACCAGCGCGCAAAAATGGAGGCTCTAGACCCTTCCAGAGCCGAGATATCGGATGTCAAAGTTTTGACCTGAAAAAAAAACATAAGGGGTAACACTGTCGTTTTTGGCCGAAATTTTGACCCCCTCCGATCTTCTTGAAACTCTGGATTCTGACAGAGGGCCACGAGACTTCGACCAGCGCGCAAAAATGGAGGCTCTAGACCCTTCCAGAGCCGAGATATCGGATGTCAAAGTTTTGACCTGAAAAAAAAAACATAAGGGGTAACACTGTCGTTTTTGGCCGAAATTTTGACCCCCTCCTATCTTCTTGAAACTCTGGATTCTGACAGAGGGCCACGAGACTTCGACCAGCGTGCAAAAATGGAGGCTCTAGACCCTTCCAGAGCCGAGATATCGGATGTCAAAGTTTTGACCTGAAAAAAAACATAAGGGGTAACACTGTCGTTTTTGGCCGAAATTTTGACCCCCTCCGATCTTCTTGAAACTCTGGATTCTGACAGAGGGCCACGAGACTTCGACCAGCGCGCAAAAATGGAGGCTCTAGACCCTTCCAGAGCCGAGATATCGGATGTCAAAGTTTTGACCTGAAAAAAAAACATAAGGGGTAACACTGTCGTTTTTGGCCGAAATTTTGACCCCCTCCGATCTTCTTGAAACTCTGGATTCTGACAGAGGGCCACGAGACTTCGACCAGCGCGCAAAAATGGAGGCTCTAGACCCTTCCAGAGCCGAGATATCGGATGTCAAAGTTTTGACCTGAAAAAAAAACATAAGGGGTAACACTGTCGTTTTTGGCCGAAATTTTGACCCCCTCCGATCTTCTTGAAACTCTGGATTCTGACAGAGGGCCACGAGACTTCGACCAGCACGCAAAAATGGAGGCTCTAGACCCTTCCAGAGCCGAGATATCGGACGTCAAAGTTTTGACCCGAAAAAAAAACATAAGGGGTAACACTGTCGTTTTTGGCCGAAATTTTGACCCCCTCCGATCTTCTTGAAACTCTGGATTCTGACAGAGGGCCACGAGACTTCGACCAGCGCGCAAAAATGGAGGCTCTAGACCCTTCCAGAGCCGAGATATCGGACGTCAAAGTTTTGACCCGAAAAAAAAACATAAGGGGTAACACTGTCGTTTTTGGCCGAAATTTTGACCCCCTCCGATCTTCTTGAAACTCTGGATTTTGACAGAGGGCCACGAGACTTCGACCAGCGCGCAAAAATGGAGGCTCTAGACCCTTCCAGAGCCGAGATATCGGATGTCAAAGTTTTGACCTGAAAAAAAAACATAAGGGGTAACACTGTCGTTTTTGGCCGAAATTTTGACCCCCTCCGATCTTCTTGAAACTCTGGATTCTGACAGAGGGCCACGAGACTTCGACCAGCGCGCAAAAATGTAGGCTCTAGACCCTTCCAGAGCCGAGATATCGGATGTCAAAGTTTTGACCCGAAAAAAACATAAGGGGTAATACTGTCATTTTTGGCCGAAATTTTGACCCCCTTCGATCTTCTTGAAACTCTGGATTCTGACAGAGGGCCACGAGACTTCGACCAGCGCGCAAAAATGGAGGCTCTAGACCCTTCCAGAGCCGAGATATCGGATGTCAAAGTTTTGACCTGAAAAAAAAAAACATAAGGGGTAACACTGTCGTTTTTGGCCGAAATTTTGACCCCCTCCGATCTTCTTGAAACTCTGGATTCTGACAGAGGGCCACGAGACTTCGACCAGCGCGCAAAAATGGAGGCTCTAGACCCTTCCAGAGCCGAGATATCGGATGTCAAAGTTTTGACCTGAAAAAAAAACATAAGGGGTAACACTGTCGTTTTTGGCCGAAATTTTGACCCCCTCCGATCTTCTTGAAACTCTGGATTCTGACAGAGGGCAATGAGACTTCAACCAGCGCGCAAAAATGGAGGCTCTAGACCCTTCCAGAGCCGAGATATCGGATGTCAAAGTTTTGACCCGAAAAAAAAACATAAGGGGTAACACTGTCATTTTGGCCGAAACTTTGACCCCCTCCGATCTTCTTGAAACTCTGGATTCTGACAGAGGGCCACGAGACTTCGACCAGCGCGCAAAAATGGAGGCTCTAGACCCTTCCAGAGCCGAGATATCGGATGTCAAAGTTTTGACCTGAAAAAAAAAAAACATAAGGGGTAACACTGTCGTTTTTGGCCGAAATTTTGACCCCCTCCGATCTTCTTGAAACTCTGGATTCTGACAGAGGGCCACGAGACTTCGACCAGCGCGCAAAAATGGAGGCTCTAGACCCTTCCAGAGCCGAGATATCGGATGTCAAAGTTTTGACCTGAAAAAAAAACATAAGGGGTAACACTGTCGTTTTTGGCCGAAATTTTGACCCCCTCCGATCTTCTTGAAACTCTGGATTCTGACAGAGGGCCACGAGACTTCGACCAGCACGCAAAAATGGAGGCTCTAGACCCTTCCAGAGCCGAGATATCGGATGTCAAAGTTTTGACCTGAAAAAAAAAACATAAGGGGTAACACTGTCGTTTTTGGCCGAAATTTTGACCCCCTCCGATCTTCTTGAAACTCTGGATTCTGACAGAGGGCCACGAGACTTCGACCAGCACGCAAAAATGGAGGCTCTAGACCCTTCCAGAGCCGAGATATCGGACGTCAAAGTTTTGCCCCGAAAAAAAAACATAAGGGGTAACACTGTCGTTTTTGGCCGAAATTTTGACCCCCTCCGATCTTCTTGAAACTCTGGATTCTGACAGAGGGCCACGAGACTTCGACCAGCGCGCAAAAATGGAGGCTCTAGACCCTTCCAGAGCCGAGATATCGGATGTCAAAGTTTTGACCTGAAAAAAAAAACATAAGGGGTAACACTGTCGTTTTTGGCCGAAATTTTGACCCCCTCCTATCTTCTTGAAACTCTGGATTCTGACAGAGGGCCACGAGACTTCGACCAGCGTGCAAAAATGGAGGCTCTAGACCCTTCCAGAGCCGAGATATCGGATGTCAAAGTTTTGACCTGAAAAAAAACATAAGGGGTAACACTGTCGTTTTTGGCCGAAATTTTGACCCCCTCCGATCTTCTTGAAACTCTGGATTCTGACAGAGGGCCACGAGACTTCGACCAGCGCGCAAAAATGGAGGCTCTAGACCCTTCCAGAGCCGAGATATCGGATGTCAAAGTTTTGACCTGAAAAAAAAACATAAGGGGTAACACTGTCGTTTTTGGCCGAAATTTTGACCCCCTCCGATCTTCTTGAAACTCTGGATTCTGACAGAGGGCCACGAGACTTCGACCAGCGCGCAAAAATGGAGCCTCTAGACCCTTCCAGAGCCGAGATATCGGATGTCAAAGTTTTGACCTGAAAAAAAAAACATAAGGGGTAACACTGTCGTTTTTGGCCGAAATTTTGACCCCCTCCGATCTTCTTGAAACTCTGGATTCTGACAGAGGGCCACGAGACTTCGACCAGCACGCAAAAATGGAGGCTCTAGACCCTTCCAGAGCCGAGATATCGGACGTCAAAGTTTTGACCCGAAAAAAAAAACATAAGGGGTAACACTGTCGTTTTTGGCCGAAATTTTGACCCCCTCCGATCTTCTTGAAACTCTGGATTCTGACAGAGGGCCACGAGACTTCGACCAGCGCGCAAAAATGGAGGCTCTAGACCCTTCCAGAGCCGAGATATCGGACGTCAAAGTTTTGACCTGAAAAAAAAAACATAAGGGGTAACACTGTCGTTTTTGGCCGAAATTTTGACCCCCTCCGATCTTCTTGAAACTCTGGATTTTGACAGAGGGCCACGAGACTTCGACCAGCGCGCAAAAATGGAGGCTCTAGACCCTTCCAGAGCCGAGATATCGGATGTCAAAGTTTTGACCTGAAAAAAAAACATAAGGGGTAACACTGTCGTTTTTGGCCGAAATTTTGACCCCCTCCGATCTTCTTGAAACTCTGGATTCTGACAGAGGGCCACGAGACTTCGACCAGCGCGCAAAAATGTAGGCTCTAGACCCTTCCAGAGCCGAGATATCGGATGTCAAAGTTTTGACCCGAAAAAAAACATAAGGGGTAATACTGTCATTTTTGGCCGAAATTTTGACCCCCTTCGATCTTCTTGAAACTCTGGATTCTGACAGAGGGCCACGAGACTTCGACCAGCGCGCAAAAATGGAGGCTCTAGACCCTTCCAGAGCCGAGATATCGGATGTCAAAGTTTTGACCTGAAAAAAAAAAACATAAGGGGTAACACTGTCGTTTTTGGCCGAAATTTTGACCCCCTCCGATCTTCTTGAAACTCTGGATTCTGACAGAGGGCCACGAGACTTCGACCAGCGCGCAAAAATGGAGGCTCTAGACCCTTCCAGAGCCGAGATATCGGATGTCAAAGTTTTGACCTGAAAAAAAAACATAAGGGGTAACACTGTCGTTTTTGGCCGAAATTTTGACCCCCTCCGATCTTCTTGAAACTCTGGATTCTGACAGAGGGCAATGAGACTTCAACCAGCGCGCAAAAATGGAGGCTCTAGACCCTTCCAGAGCCGAGATATCGGATGTCAAAGTTTTGACCCGAAAAAAAAACATAAGGGGTAACACTGTCATTTTTGGCCGAAACTTTGACCCCCTCCGATCTTCTTGAAACTCTGGATTCTGACAGAGGGCCACGAGACTTCGACCAGCGCGCAAAAATGGAGGCTCTAGACCCTTCCAGAGCCGAGATATCGGATGTCAAAGTTTTGACCTGAAAAAAAAAAACATAAGGGGTAACACTGTCGTTTTTGGCCGAAATTTTGACCCCCTCCGATCTTCTTGAAACTCTGGATTCTGACAGAGGGCCACGAGACTTCGACCAGCGCGCAAAAATGGAGGCTCTAGACCCTTCCAGAGCCGAGATATCGGATGTCAAAGTTTTGACCTGAAAAAAAAACATAAGGGGTAACACTGTCGTTTTTGGCCGAAATTTTGACCCCCTCCGATCTTCTTGAAACTCTGGATTCTGACAGAGGGCCACGAGACTTCGACCAGCACGCAAAAATGGAGGCTCTAGACCCTTCCAGAGCCGAGATATCGGATGTCAAAGTTTTGACCTGAAAAAAAAAATAAGGGGTAACACTGTCGTTTTTGCCCGAAATTTTGACCCCCTCCGATCTTCTTGAAACTCTGGATTCTGACAGAGGGCCACGAGACTTCGACCAGCACGCAAAAATGGAGGCTCTAGACCCTTCCAGAGCCGAGATATCGGACGTCAAAGTTTTGCCCCGAAAAAAAAACATAAGGGGTAACACTGTCGTTTTTGGCCGAAATTTTGACCCCCTCCGATCTTCTTGAAACTCTGGATTCTGACAGAGGGCCACGAGACTTCGACCAGCGCGCAAAAATGGAGGCTCTAGACCCTTCCAGAGCCGAGATATCGGATGTCAAAGTTTTGACCTGAAAAAAAAAACATAAGGGGTAACACTGTCGTTTTTGGCCGAAATTTTGACCCCCTCCGATCTTCTTGAAACTCTGGATTCTGACAGAGGGCCACGAGACTTCGACCAGCGCGCAAAAATGGAGGCTCTAGACCCTTCCAGAGCCGAGATATCGGATGTCAAAGTTTTGACCTGAAAAAAAACATAAGGGGTAACACTGTCGTTTTTGGCCGAAATTTTGACCCCCTCCGATCTTCTTGAAACTCTGGATTCTGACAGAGGGCCACGAGACTTCGACCAGCACGCAAAAATGGAGGCTCTAGACCCTTCCAGAGCCGAGATATCGGACGTCAAAGTTTTGACCCGAAAAAAAAACATAAGGGGTAACACTGTCGTTTTTGGCCGAAATTTTGACCCCCTCCGATCTTCTTGAAACTCTGGATTCTGACAGAGGGCCACGAGACTTCGACCAGCGCGCAAAAATGGAGGCTCTAGACCCTTCCAGAGCCGAGATATCGGACGTCAAAGTTTTGACCCGAAAAAAAAACATAAGGGGTAACACTGTCGTTTTTGGCCGAAATTTTGACCCCCTCCGATCTTCTTGAAACTCTGGATTTGACAGAGGGCCACGAGACTTCGACCAGCGCGCAAAAATGGAGGCTCTAGACCCTTCCAGAGCCGAGATATCGGATGTCAAAGTTTTGACCTGAAAAAAAAACATAAGGGGTAACACTGTCGTTTTGGCCGAAATTTTGACCCCCTCCGATCTTCTTGAAACTCTGGATTCTGACAGAGGGCCACGAGACTTCGACCAGCGCGCAAAAATGTAGGCTCTAGACCCTTCCAGAGCCGAGATATCGGATGTCAAAGTTTTGACCCGAAAAAAAAAACATAAGGGGTAACACTGTCATTTTTGGCCGATATTTTGACCCCCTCCGATCTTCTTGAAACTCTGGATTCTGACAGAGGGCCACGAGACTTCGACCAGCGCGCAAAAATGGAGGCTCTAGACCCTTCCAGAGCCGAGATATCGGATGTCAAAGTTTTGACCTGAAAAAAAAAACATAAGGGGTAACACTGTCGTTTTTGGCCGAAATTTTGACCCCCTCCGATCTTCTTGAAACTCTGGATTCTGACAGAGGGCCACGAGACTTCGACCAGCGCGCAAAAATGGAGGCTCTAGACCCTTCCAGAGCCGAGATATCGGATGTCAAAGTTTTGACCTGAAAAAAAAACATAAGGGGTAACACTGTCGTTTTTGGCCGAAATTTTGACCCCCTCCAATCTTCTTGAAACTCTGGATTCTGACAGAGGGCAATGAGACTTCAACCAGCGCGCAAAAATGGAGGCTCTAGACCCTTCCAGAGCCGAGATATCGGATGTCAAAGTTTTGACCCGAAAAAAAAAACATAAGGGGTAACACTGTCATTTTTGGCCGAAATTTTGACCCCCTCCGATCTTCTTGAAACTCTGGATTCTGACAGAGGGCCACGAGACTTCGACCAGCGCGCAAAAATGGAGGCTCTAGACCCTTCCAGAGCCGAGATATCGGATGTCAAAGTTTTGACCTGAAAAAAAAAACATAAGGGGTAACACTGTCGTTTTTGGCCGAAATTTTGACCCCCTCCGATCTTCTTGAAACTCTGGATTCTGACAGAGGGCCACGAGACTTCGACCAGCGCGCAAAAATGGAGGCTCTAGACCCTTCCAGAGCCGAGATATCGGATGTCAAAGTTTTGACCCGAAAAAAAAAACATAAGGGGTAACAGTGTCGTTTTTGGCCGAAATTTTGACCCCCTCCGATCTTCTTGAAGCTCTGGATTCTGACAGAGGGCCACGAGACTTCGACCAGCGCGCAAAAATGGAGGCTCTAGACCCTTCCTGAGCCGAGATATCGGATGTCAAAGTTTTGACCTGAAAAAAAACATAACGGGTAACACTGTCGTTTTTGGCCGAAATTTTGACCCCCTCCGATCTTCTTGAAACTCTGGATTCTGACAGAGGGCCACGAGACTTCGACCAGCGCGCAAAAATGGAGGCTCTAGACCCTTCCAGAGCCGAGATATCGGATGTCAAAGTTTTGACCTGAAAAAAAAAAAACATAAGGGGTAACACTGTCGTTTTTGGCCGAAATTTTGACCCCCTCCGATCTTCTTGAAACTCTGGATTCTGACAGAGGGCCACGAGACTTCGACCAGCGCGCAAAAATGTAGGCTCTAGACCCTTCCAGAGCCGAGATATCGGATGTCAAAGTTTTGACCCGAAAAAAAAACATAAGGGGTAACACTGTCGTTTTTGGCCGAAATTTTGACCCCCTCCGATCTTCTTGAAACTCTGGATTCTGACAGAGGGCCACGAGACTTCGACCAGCGCGCAAAAATGGAGGCTCTAGACCCTTCCAGAGCCGAGATATCGGATGTCAAAGTTTTGACCTGAAAAAAAAAACATAAGGGGTAACACTGTCGTTTTTGGCCGAAATTTTGACCCCCTCCGATCTTCTTGAAACTCTGGATTCTGACAGAGGGCCACGAGACTTCGACCAGCGCGCAAAAATGGAGGCTCTAGACCCTTCCAGAGCCGAGATATCGGATGTCAAAGTTTTGACCTGAAAAAAAAACATAAGGGGTAACACTGTCGTTTTTGGCCGAAATTTTGACCCCCTCCGATCTTCTTGAAACTCTGGATTCTGACAGAGGGCCATGAGACTTCAACCAGCGCGCAAAAATGGAGGCTCTAGACCCTTCCAGAGCCGAGATATCGGATGTCAAAGTTTTGACCCGAAAAAAAAAACATAAGGGGTAACACTGTTGTTTTTGGCCGAAATTTTGACCCCCTCCGATCTTCTTGAAACTCTGGATTCTGACAGAGGGCCACGAGACTTCGACCAGCACGCAAAAATGGAGGCTCTAGACCCTTCCAGAGCCGAGATATCGGATGTCAAAGTTTTGACCTGAAAAAAAAAACATAAGGGGTAACACTGTCGTTTTTGGCCGAAATTTTGACCCCCTCCGATCTTCTTGAAACTCTGGATTCTGACAGAGGGCCACGAGACTTCGACCAGCGCGCAAAAATGGAGGCTCTAGACCCTTCCAGAGCCGAGATATCGGATGTCAAAGTTTTGACCTGAAAAAAAAAACATAAGGGGTAACACTGTCGTTTTTGGCCGAAATTTTGACCCCCTCCGATCTTCTTGAAACTCTGGATTCTGACAGAGGGCCACGAGACTTCGACCAGCACGCAAAAATGGAGGCTCTAGACCCTTCCAGAGCCGAGATATCGGACGTCAAAGTTTTGACCCGAAAAAAAAACATAAGGGGTAACACTGTCGTTTTTGGCCGAAATTTTGACCCCCTCCGATCTTCTTGAAACTCTGGATTCTGACAGAGGGCCACGAGACTTCGACCAGCGCGCAAAAATGGAGGCTCTAGACCCTTCCAGAGCCGAGATATCGGACGTCAAAGTTTTGACCCGAAAAAAAAAACATAAGGGGTAACACTGTCGTTTTTGGCCGAAATTTTGACCCCCTCCGATCTTCTTGAAACTCTGGATTTTGACAGAGGGCCACGAGACTTCGACCAGCGCGCAAAAATGGAGGCTCTAGACCCTTCCAGAGCCGAGATATCGGATGTCAAAGTTTTGACCTGAAAAAAAAACATAAGGGGTAACACTGTCGTTTTTGGCCGAAATTTTGACCCCCTCCGATCTTCTTGAAACTCTGGATTCTGACAGAGGGCCACGAGACTTCGACCAGCGCGCAAAAATGTAGGCTCTAGACCCTTCCAGAGCCGAGATATCGGATGTCAAAGTTTTGACCCGAAAAAAAAAAACATAAGGGGTAACACTGTCATTTTTGGCCGAAATTTTGACCCCCTCCGATCTTCTTGAAACTCTGGATTCTGACAGAGGGCCACGAGACTTCGACCAGCGCGCAAAAATGGAGGCTCTAGACCCTTCCAGAGCCGAGATATCGGATGTCAAAGTTTTGACCTGAAAAAAAAAACATAAGGGGTAACACTGTCGTTTTTGGCCGAAATTTTGACCCCCTCCGATCTTCTTGAAACTCTGGATTCTGACAGAGGGCCACGAGACTTCGACCAGCGCGCAAAAATGGAGGCTCTAGACCCTTCCAGAGCCGAGATATCGGATGTCAAAGTTTTGACCTGAAAAAAAAACATAAGGGGTAACACTGTCGTTTTTGGCCGAAATTTTGACCCCCTCCAATCTTCTTGAAACTCTGGATTCTGACAGAGGGCAATGAGACTTCAACCAGCGCGCAAAAATGGAGGCTCTAGACCCTTCCAGAGCCGAGATATCGGATGTCAAAGTTTTGACCCGAAAAAAAAAACATAAGGGGTAACACTGTCATTTTTGGCCGAAATTTTGACCCCCTCTGATCTTCTTGAAACTCTGGATTCTGACAGAGGGCCACGAGACTTCGACCAGCGCGCAAAAATGGAGGCTCTAGACCCTTCCAGAGCCGAGATATCGGATGTCAAAGTTTTGACCTGAAAAAAAAAAACATAAGGGGTAACACTGTCGTTTTTGGCCGAAATTTTGACCCCCTCCGATCTTCTTGAAACTCTGGATTCTGACAGAGGGCCACGAGACTTCGACCAGCGCGCAAAAATGGAGGCTCTAGACCCTTCCAGAGCCGAGATATCGGATGTCAAAGTTTTGACCCGAAAAAAAAAACATAAGGGGTAACACTGTCGTTTTTGGCCGAAATTTTGACCCCCTCCGATCTTCTTGAAACTCTGGATTCTGACAGAGGGCCACGAGACTTCGACCAGCGCGCAAAAATGGAGGCTCTAGACCCTTCCAGAGCCGAGATATCGGATGTCAAAGTTTTGACCTGAAAAAAAAAACATAAGGGGTAACAGTGTCGTTTTTGGCCGAAATTTTGACCCCCTCCGATCTTCTTGAAGCTCTGGATTCTGACAGAGGGCCACGAGACTTCGACCAGCGCGCAAAAATGGAGGCTCTAGACCCTTCCAGAGCCGAGATATCGGATGTCAAAGTTTTGACCTGAAAAAAAACATAACGGGTAACACTGTCGTTTTTGGCCGAAATTTTGACCCCCTCCGATCTTCTTGAAACTCTGGATTCTGACAGAGGGCCACGAGACTTCGACCAGCGCGCAAAAATGGAGGCTCTAGACCCTTCCAGAGCCGAGATATCGGATGTCAAAGTTTTGACCTGAAAAAAAAAAAAACATAAGGGGTAACACTGTCGTTTTTGGCCGAAATTTTGACCCCCTCCGATCTTCTTGAAACTCTGGATTCTGACAGAGGGCCACGAGACTTCGACCAGCGCGCAAAAATGGAGGCTCTAGACCCTTCCAGAGCCGAGATATCGGATGTCAAAGTTTTGACCTGAAAAAAAAAACATAAGGGGTAACACTGTCGTTTTTGGCCGAAATTTTGACCCCCTCCGATCTTCTTGAAACTCTGGATTCTGACAGAGGGCCACGAGACTTCGACCAGCGCGCAAAAATGGAGGCTCTAGACCCTTCCAGAGCCGAGATATCGGATGTCAAAGTTTTGACCTGAAAAAAAAACATAAGGGGTAACACTGTCGTTTTTGGCCGAAATTTTGACCCCCTCCGATCTTCTTGAAACTCTGGATTCTGACAGAGGGCCATGAGACTTCAACCAGCGCGCAAAAATGGAGGCTCTAGACCCTTCCAGAGCCGAGATATCGGATGTCAAAGTTTTGACCCGAAAAAAAAAACATAAGGGGTAACACTGTTGTTTTTGGCCGAAATTTTGACCCCCTCCGATCTTCTTGAAACTCTGGATTCTGACAGAGGGCCACGAGACTTCGACCAGCACGCAAAAATGGAGGCTCTAGACCCTTCCAGAGCCGAGATATCGGATGTCAAAGTTTTGACCTGAAAAAAAAACATAAGGGGTAACACTGTCGTTTTTGGCCGAAATTTTGACCCCCTCCGATCTTCTTGAAACTCTGGATTCTGACAGAGGGCCACGAGACTTCGACCAGCGCGCAAAAATGGAGGCTCTAGACCCTTCCAGAGCCGAGATATCGGATGTCAAAGTTTTGACCTGAAAAAAAAAACATAAGGGGTAACACTGTCGTTTTTGGCCGAAATTTTGACCCCCTCCGATCTTCTTGAAACTCTGGATTCTGACAGAGGGCCACGAGACTTCGACCAGCACGCAAAAATGGAGGCTCTAGACCCTTCCAGAGCCGAGATATCGGACGTCAAAGTTTTGACCCGAAAAAAAAACATAAGGGGTAACACTGTCGTTTTTGGCCGAAATTTTGACCCCCTCCGATCTTCTTGAAACTCTGGATTCTGACAGAGGGCCACGAGACTTCGACCAGCGCGCAAAAATGGAGGCTCTAGACCCTTCCAGAGCCGAGATATCGGACGTCAAAGTTTTGACCCGAAAAAAAAACATAAGGGGTAACACTGTCGTTTTTGGCCGAAATTTTGACCCCCTCCGATCTTCTTGAAACTCTGGATTTTGACAGAGGGCCACGAGACTTCGACCAGCGCGCAAAAATGGAGGCTCTAGACCCTTCCAGAGCCGAGATATCGGATGTCAAAGTTTTGACCTGAAAAAAAAACATAAGGGGTAACACTGTCGTTTTTGGCCGAAATTTTGACCCCCCCCCCCCCCACTAAACAAAATGATGTCCAAAAGACGTCTTTTCAACGTCTTAGTCACAAAAGTCTGACGTTGAAAAGACGTCCACTCAGGGGCCAGAATGAAAGTTTTTATGACGTCTTTGTGTGACATGTTCTGAACATCCGATATAGACTTTCATCGAACCTTTGTACAAGTTTAAAAACTAGTTCAAATGTAGCCATAGAGGACATAACGTATGGTCTCATTAAGACAATTATATTGTTTCTGGATCAAATAAACTCTCTCAGGATGCATTAAATTAAAACTCATGTTTATTTACATTGTTTAGATGGTGATATTTGCTTCATTTCAAATCACCATTTTGGTGATCAGTGTTTGCTTTAATTGGGGTCTTGGTCCCAGATCATTTATTGTACCTTTTCTTTGGCTGTTGTAATTGTGTGTTTGTCTAACATCATTGATAGTGCAGAGAAAGCCAATAAAACGAAAACTCCACTGTCAACAGCTCTTTACTGATGGTGACAAAATCAATACAATGCAAGCATTTAACAGTGTTTAAACTTTTGTATTTATATCTGATATTTATAATGACCAATCTTGTGGCGCTGCATTAAATTTCGGCCAAAAACGACAGTGTTACCCCTTATGTTTTTTTTTTCAGGTCAAAACTTTGACATCCGATATCTCGGCTCTGGAAGGGTCTAGAGCCTCCATTTTTGCGCGCTGGTCGAAGTCTCGTGGCCCTCTGTCAGAATCCAGAGTTTCAAGAAGATCGGAGGGAGTCAAAATTTCGGCCAAAAACGACAGTGTTACCCCTTATGTTTTTTTTCAGGTCAAAACTTTGACATCCGATATCTCGGCTCTGGAAGGGTCTAGAGCCTCCATTTTTGCGCGCTGGTCGAAGTCTCGTGGCCCTCTGTCAGAATCCAGAGTTTCAAGAAGATCGGAGGGGGTCAAAATTTCGGCCAAAAACGACAGTGTTACCCCTTATGTTTTTTTTTCAGGTCAAAACTTTGACATCCGATATCTCGGCTCTGGAAGGGTCTAGAGCCTCCATTTTTGCGCGCTGGTTGAAGTCTCATTGCCCTCTGTCAGAATCCAGAGTTTCAAGAAGATCGGAGGGGGTCAAAATTTCGGCCAAAAACGACAGTGTTACCCCTTATGTTTTTTTTCAGGTCAAAACTTTGACATCCGATATCTCGGCTCTGGAAGGGTCTAGAGCCTCCATTTTTGCGCGCTGGTCGAAGTCTCGTGGCCCTCTGTCAGAATCCAGAGTTTCAAGAAGATCGGAGGGGGTCAAAATTTCGGCCAAAAACGACAGTGTTACCCCTTATGTTTTTTTTTTAGGTCAAAACTTTGACATCCGATATCTCGGCTCTGGAAGGGTCTAGAGCCTCCATTTTTGCGCGCTGGTCGAAGTCTCGTGGCCCTCTGTCAGAATCCAGAGTTTCAAGAAGATCGGAGGGGGTCAAAATTTCGGCCAAAAATGACAGTGTTACCCCTTATGTTTTTTTTTTTCGGGTCAAAACTTTGACATCCGATATCTCGGCTCTGGAAGGGTCTAGAGCCTACATTTTTGCGCGCTGGTCGAAGTCTCGTGGCCCTCTGTCAGAATCCAGAGTTTAAAGAAGATCGGAGGGGGTCAAAATTTCGGCCAAAAACGACAGTGTTACCCCTTATGTTTTTTTTTCAGGTCAAAACTTTGACATCCGATATCTCGGCTCTGGAAGGGTCTAGAGCCTCCATTTTTGCGTGCTGGTCGAAGTCTCGTGGCCCTCTGTCAGAATCCAGAGTTTCAAGAAGATCGGAGGGGGTCAAAATTTCGGCCAAAAACAACAGTGTTACCCCTTATGTTTTTTTTTCGGGTCAAAACTTTGACATCCGATATCTCGGCTCTGGAAGGGTCTAGAGCCTCCATTTTTGCGCGCTGGTTGAAGTCTCATGGCCCTCTGTCAGAATCCAGAGTTTCAAGAAGATCGGAGGGTGTCAAAATTTCGGCCAAAAACGACAGTGTTACCCCTTATGTTTTTTTTTCAGGTCAAAACTTTGACATCCGATATCTCGGCTCTGGAAGGGTCTAGAGCCTCCATTTTTGCGCGCTGGTCGAAGTCTCGTGGCCCTCTGTCAGAATCCAGAGTTTCAAGAAGATCGGAGGGGGTCAAAATTTCGGCCAAAAACGACAGTGTTACCCCTTATGTTTTTTTTTTTCAGGTCAAAACTTTGACATCCGATATCTCGGCTCTGGAAGGGTCTAGAGCCTCCATTTTTGCGCGCTGGTCGAAGTCTCGTGGCCCTCTGTCAGAATCCAGAGTTTCAAGAAGATCGGAGGGGGTCAAAATTTCGGCCAAAAACGACAGTGTTACCCCTTATGTTTTTTTTCAGGTCAAAACTTTGACATCCGATATCTTGGCTCTGGAAGGGTCTAGAGCCTCCATTTTTGCGCGCTGGTCGAAGTCTCGTGGCCCTCTGTCAGAATCCAGAGTTTCAAGAAGATTGGAGGGGGTCAAAATTTCGGCCAAAAACGACAGTGTTACCCCTTATGTTTTTTTTTTCAGGTCAAAACTTTGACATCCGATATCTCGGCTCTGGAAGGGTCTAGAGCCTCCATTTTTGCGCGCTGGTCGAAGTCTCGTGGCCCTCTGTCAGAATCCAGAGTTTCAAGAAGATCGGAGGGGGTCAAAATTTCGGCCAAAAACGACAGTGTTACCCGTTATGTTTTTTTTTTCAGGTCAAAACTTTGACATCCGATATCTCGGCTCTGGAAGGGTCTAGAGCCTCCATTTTTGCGCGCTGGTCGAAGTCTCGTGGCCCTCTGTCAGAATCCGGAGTTTCAAGAAGATCGGAGGGGGTCAAAATTTCGGCCAAAAACGACAGTGTTACCCCTTATGTTTTTTTTTCAGGTCAAAACTTTGACATCCGATATCTCGGCTCTGGAAGGGTCTAGAGCCTCCATTTTTGCGCGCTGGTCGAAGTCTCGTGGCCCTCTGTCAGAATCCAGAGTTTCAAGAAGATCGGAGGGGGTCAAAATTTCGGCTAAAAACGACAGTGTTACCCCTTATGTTTTTTTTTTCAGGTCAAAACTTTGACATCCGATATCTCGGCTCTGGAAGGGTCTAGAGCCTCCATTTTTGCGCGCTGGTCGAAGTCTCGTGGCCCTCTGTCAGAATCCAGAGTTTCAAGAAGATCGGAGGTGGTCAAAATTTCGGCCAAAAACGACAGTGTTACCCCTTATGTTTTTTTTTCAGGTCAAAACTTTGACATCCGATATCTCGGCTCTGGAAGGGTCTAGAGCCTCCATTTTTGCGCGCTGGTCGAAGTCTCGTGGCCCTCTGTCAGAATCCAGAGCTTCAAGAAGATCGGAGGGGGTCAAAATTTCGGCCAAAAACGACAGTGTTACCCCTTATGTTTTTTTTTCAGGTCAAAACTTTGACATCCGATATCTCGGCTCTGGAAGGGTCTAGAGCCTCCATTTTTGCGCGCTGGTCGAAATCTCGTGGCCCTCTGTCAGAATCCAGAGTTTCAAGAAGATCGGAGGGGGTCAAAATTTCGGCCAAAAACGACAGTGTTACCCCTTATGTTTTTTTTTTTCGGGTCAAAACTTTGACATCCGATATCTCGGCTCTGGAAGGGTCTAGAGCCTCCATTTTTGCGCGCTGGTCGAAGTCTCGTGGCCCTCTGTCAGAATCCGGAGTTTCAAGAAGATCGGAGGGGGTCAAAATTTCGGCCAAAAACGACAGTGTTACCCCTTATGTTTTTTTTTCAGGTCAAAACTTTGACATCCGATATCTCGGCTCTGGAAGGGTCTAGAGCCTCCATTTTTGCGCGCTGGTCGAAGTCTCGTGGCCCTCTGTCAGAATCCAGAGTTTCAAGAAGATCGGAGGGGGTCAAAATTTCGGCCAAAAACGACAGTGTTACCCCTTATGTTTTTTTTTTCAGGTCAAAACTTTGACATCCGATATCTCGGCTCTGGAAGGGTCTAGAGCCTCCATTTTTGCGCGCTGGTCGAAGTCTCGTGGCCCTCTGTCAGAATCCAGAGTTTCAAGAAGATCGGAGGTGGTCAAAATTTCGGCCAAAAACGACAGTGTTACCCCTTATGTTTTTTTTTCAGGTCAAAACTTTGACATCCGATATCTCGGCTCTGGAAGGGTCTAGAGCCTCCATTTTTGCGCGCTGGTCGAAGTCTCGTGGCCCTCTGTCAGAATCCAGAGCTTCAAGAAGATCGGAGGGGGTCAAAATTTCGGCCAAAAACGACACTGTTACCCCTTATGTTTTTTTTTCAGGTCAAAACTTTGACATCCGATATCTCGGCTCTGGAAGGGTCTAGAGCCTCCATTTTTGCGCGCTGGTCGAAGTCTCGTGGCCCTCTGTCAGAATCCAGAGTTTCAAGAAGATCGGAGGGGGTCAAAATTTCGGCCAAAAACGACAGTGTTACCCCTTATGTTTTTTTTTTTTCGGGTCAAAACTTTGACATCCGATATCTCGGCTCTGGAAGGGTCTAGAGCCTCCATTTTTGCGCGCTGGTCGAAGTCTCGTGGCCCTCTGTCAGAATCCAGAGTTTCAAGAAGATCGGAGGGGGTCAAAATTTCGGCCAAAAACGACAGTGTTACCCCTTATGTTTTTTTTTCAGGTCAAAACTTTGACATCCGATATCTCTGCTCTGGAAGGGTCTAGAGCCTCCATTTTTGCGCGCTGGTCGAAGTCTCGTGGCCCTCTGTCAGAATCCAGAGTTTCAAGAAGATCGGAGGGGGTCAAAATTTCGGCCAAAAACGACAGTGTTACCCCTTATGTTTTTTTTTCAGGTCAAAACTTTGACATCCGATATCTCGGCTCTGGAAGGGTCTAGAGCCTCCATTTTTGCGTGCTGGTCGAAGTCTCGTGGCCCTCTGTCAGAATCAAGAGTTTCAAGAAGATCGGAGGGGGTCAAAATTTCGGCCAAAAACGACAGTGTTACCCCTTATGTTTTTTTTTCAGGTCAAAACTTTGACATCCGATATCTCGGCTCTGGAAGGGTCTAGAGCCTCCATTTTTGCGCGCTGGTCGAAGTCTCGTGGCCCTCTGTCAGAATCCAGAGTTTCAAGAAGATCGGAGGGGGTCAAAATTTCGGCCAAAAACGACAGTGTTACCCCTTATGTTTTTTTTTCGGGTCAAAACTTTGACATCCGATATCTCGGCTCTGGAAGGGTCTAGAGCCTCCATTTTTGCGCGCTGGTTGAAGTCTCATGGCCCTCTGTCAGAATCCAGAGTTTCAAGAAGATCGGAGGGTGTCAAAATTTCGGCCAAAAACGACAGTGTTACCCCTTATGTTTTTTTTTCAGGTCAAAACTTTGACATCCGATATCTCGGCTCTGGAAGGGTCTAGAGCCTCCATTTTTGCGCGCTGGTCGAAGTCTCGTGGCCCTCTGTCAGAATCCAGAGTTTCAAGAAGATCGGAGGGGGTCAAAATTTCGGCCAAAAACGACAGTGTTACCCCTTATGTTTTTTTTTTTCAGGTCAAAACTTTGACATCCGATATCTCGGCTCTGGAAGGGTCTAGAGCCTCCATTTTTGCGCGCTGGTCGAAGTCTCGTGGCCCTCTGTCAGAATCCAGAGTTTCAAGAAGATCGGAGGGGGTCAAAATTTCGGCCAAAAACGACAGTGTTACCCCTTATGTTTTTTTTCAGGTCAAAACTTTGACATCCGATATCTTGGCTCTGGAAGGGTCTAGAGCCTCCATTTTTGCGCGCTGGTCGAAGTCTCGTGGCCCTCTGTCAGAATCCAGAGTTTCAAGAAGATTGGAGGGGGTCAAAATTTCGGCCAAAAACGACAGTGTTACCCCTTATGTTTTTTTTTTCAGGTCAAAACTTTGACATCCGATATCTCGGCTCTGGAAGGGTCTAGAGCCTCCATTTTTGCGCGCTGGTCGAAGTCTCGTGGCCCTCTGTCAGAATCCAGAGTTTCAAGAAGATCGGAGGGGGTCAAAATTTCGGCCAAAAACGACAGTGTTACCCGTTATGTTTTTTTTTTCAGGTCAAAACTTTGACATCCGATATCTCGGCTCTGGAAGGGTCTAGAGCCTCCATTTTTGCGCGCTGGTCGAAGTCTCGTGGCCCTCTGTCAGAATCCGGAGTTTCAAGAAGATCGGAGGGGGTCAAAATTTCGGCCAAAAACGACAGTGTTACCCCTTATGTTTTTTTTTCAGGTCAAAACTTTGACATCCGATATCTCGGCTCTGGAAGGGTCTAGAGCCTCCATTTTTGCGCGCTGGTCGAAGTCTCGTGGCCCTCTGTCAGAATCCAGAGTTTCAAGAAGATCGGAGGGGGTCAAAATTTCGGCTAAAAACGACAGTGTTACCCCTTATGTTTTTTTTTTCAGGTCAAAACTTTGACATCCGATATCTCGGCTCTGGAAGGGTCTAGAGCCTCCATTTTTGCGCGCTGGTCGAAGTCTCGTGGCCCTCTGTCAGAATCCAGAGTTTCAAGAAGATCGGAGGTGGTCAAAATTTCGGCCAAAAACGACAGTGTTACCCCTTATGTTTTTTTTTCAGGTCAAAACTTTGACATCCGATATCTCGGCTCTGGAAGGGTCTAGAGCCTCCATTTTTGCGCGCTGGTCGAAGTCTCGTGGCCCTCTGTCAGAATCCAGAGCTTCAAGAAGATCGGAGGGGGTCAAAATTTCGGCCAAAAACGACAGTGTTACCCCTTATGTTTTTTTTTCAGGTCAAAACTTTGACATCCGATATCTCGGCTCTGGAAGGGTCTAGAGCCTCCATTTTTGCGCGCTGGTCGAAATCTCGTGGCCCTCTGTCAGAATCCAGAGTTTCAAGAAGATCGGAGGGGGTCAAAATTTCGGCCAAAAACGACAGTGTTACCCCTTATGTTTTTTTTTTTCGGGTCAAAACTTTGACATCCGATATCTCGGCTCTGGAAGGGTCTAGAGCCTCCATTTTTGCGCGCTGGTCGAAGTCTCGTGGCCCTCTGTCAGAATCCGGAGTTTCAAGAAGATCGGAGGGGGTCAAAATTTCGGCCAAAAACGACAGTGTTACCCCTTATGTTTTTTTTTCAGGTCAAAACTTTGACATCCGATATCTCGGCTCTGGAAGGGTCTAGAGCCTCCATTTTTGCGCGCTGGTCGAAGTCTCGTGGCCCTCTGTCAGAATCCAGAGTTTCAAGAAGATCGGAGGGGGTCAAAATTTCGGCCAAAAACGACAGTGTTACCCCTTATGTTTTTTTTTTCAGGTCAAAACTTTGACATCCGATATCTCGGCTCTGGAAGGGTCTAGAGCCTCCATTTTTGCGCGCTGGTCGAAGTCTCGTGGCCCTCTGTCAGAATCCAGAGTTTCAAGAAGATCGGAGGTGGTCAAAATTTCGGCCAAAAACGACAGTGTTACCCCTTATGTTTTTTTTTCAGGTCAAAACTTTGACATCCGATATCTCGGCTCTGGAAGGGTCTAGAGCCTCCATTTTTGCGCGCTGGTCGAAGTCTCGTGGCCCTCTGTCAGAATCCAGAGCTTCAAGAAGATCGGAGGGGGTCAAAATTTCGGCCAAAAACGACACTGTTACCCCTTATGTTTTTTTTTCAGGTCAAAACTTTGACATCCGATATCTCGGCTCTGGAAGGGTCTAGAGCCTCCATTTTTGCGCGCTGGTCGAAGTCTCGTGGCCCTCTGTCAGAATCCAGAGTTTCAAGAAGATCGGAGGGGGTCAAAATTTCGGCCAAAAACGACAGTGTTACCCCTTATGTTTTTTTTTTTTCGGGTCAAAACTTTGACATCCGATATCTCGGCTCTGGAAGGGTCTAGAGCCTCCATTTTTGCGCGCTGGTCGAAGTCTCGTGGCCCTCTGTCAGAATCCAGAGTTTCAAGAAGATCGGAGGGGGTCAAAATTTCGGCCAAAAACGACAGTGTTACCCCTTATGTTTTTTTTTCAGGTCAAAACTTTGACATCCGATATCTCTGCTCTGGAAGGGTCTAGAGCCTCCATTTTTGCGCGCTGGTCGAAGTCTCGTGGCCCTCTGTCAGAATCCAGAGTTTCAAGAAGATCGGAGGGGGTCAAAATTTCGGCCAAAAACGACAGTGTTACCCCTTATGTTTTTTTTTCAGGTCAAAACTTTGACATCCGATATCTCGGCTCTGGAAGGGTCTAGAGCCTCCATTTTTGCGTGCTGGTCGAAGTCTCGTGGCCCTCTGTCAGAATCAAGAGTTTCAAGAAGATCGGAGGGGGTCAAAATTTCGGCCAAAAACGACAGTGTTACCCCTTATGTTTTTTTTTCAGGTCAAAACTTTGACATCCGATATCTCGGCTCTGGAAGGGTCTAGAGCCTCCATTTTTGCGCGCTGGTCGAAGTCTCGTGGCCCTCTGTCAGAATCCAGAGTTTCAAGAAGATCGGAGGGGGTCAAAATTTCGGCCAAAAACGACAGTGTTACCCCTTATGTTTTTTTTTCGGGTCAAAACTTTGACATCCGATATCTCGGCTCTGGAAGGGTCTAGAGCCTACATTTTTGCGCGCTGGTCGAAGTCTCGTGGCCCTCTGTCAGAATCCAGAGTTTCAAGAAGATCGGAGGGGGTCAAAATTTCGTCCAAAAACGACAGTGTTACCCCTTATGTTTTTTTTTCAGGTCAAAACTTTGACATCCGATATCTCGGCTCTGGAAGGGTCTAGAGCCTCCATTTTTGCGCGCTGGTCGAAGTCTCGTGGCCCTCTGTCAAAATCCAGAGTTTCAAGAAGATCGGAGGGGGTCAAAATTTCGGCCAAAAACGACAGTGTTACCCCTTATGTTTTTTTTTTCGGGTCAAAACTTTGACGTCCGATATCTCGGCTCTGGAAGGGTCTAGAGCCTCCATTTTTGCGTGCTGGTCGAAGTCTCGTGGCCCTCTGTCAGAATCCAGAGTTTCAAGAAGATCGGAGGGGGTCAAAATTTCGGCCAAAAATGACAGTGTTACCCCTTATGTTTTTTTTTCGGGTCAAAACTTTGACATCCGATATCTCGGCTCTGGAAGGGTCTAGAGCCTCCATTTTTGCGCGCTGGTCGAAGTCTCGTGGCCCTCTGTCAGAATCCAGAGTTTCAAGAAGATCGGAGGGGGTCAAAATTTCGGCCAAAAACGACAGTGTTACCCCTTATGTTTTTTTTTCAGGTCAAAACTTTGACATCCGATATCTCGGCTCTGGAAGGGTCTAGAGCCTCCATTTTTGCGCGCTGGTCGAAGTCTCGTGGCCCTCTGTCAGAATCCAGAGTTTCAAGAAGATCGGAGGGGGTCAAAATTTCGGCCAAAAACGACAGTGTTACCCCCTTATGTTTTTTTTTCGGGTCAAAACTTTGACATCCGATATCTCGGCTCTGGAAGGGTCTAGAGCCTACATTTTTGCGCGCTGGTCGAAGTCTCGTGGCCCTCTGTCAGAATCCAGAGTTTCAAGAAGATCGGAGGGGGTCAAAATTTCGGCCAAAAACAGTGTTACCCCTTATGTTTTTTTTTTTCAGGTCAAAACTTTGACATCCGATATCTCGGCTCTGGAAGGGTCTAGAGCCTCCATTTTTGCGTGCTGGTCGAAGTCTCGTGGCCCTCTGTCAGAATCCAGAGTTTCAAGAAGATCGGAGGGGGTCAAAATTTCGGCCAAAAAAGACAGTGTTACCCGTTATGTTTTTTTTTTCAGGTCAAAACTTTGACATCCGATATCTCGGCTCTGGAAGGGTCTAGAGCCTCCATTTTTGCGCGCTGGTCGAAGTCTCGTGGCCCTCTGTCAGAATCCGGAGTTTCAAGAAGATCGGAGGGGGTCAAAATTTCGGCCAAAAACGACAGTGTTACCCCTTATGTTTTTTTTTTCAGGTCAAAACTTTGACATCCGATATCTCGGCTCTGGAAGGGTCTAGAGCCTCCATTTTTGCGCGCTGGTCGAAGTCTCGTGGCCCTCTGTCAGAATCCAGAGTTTCAAGAAGATCGGAGGGGGTCAAAATTTCGGCCAAAAACGACAGTGTTACCCCTTATGTTTTTTTTTTCGGGTCAAAACTTTGACATCCGATATCTCGGCTCTGGAAGGGTCTAGAGCCTCCATTTTTGCGCGCTGGTCGAAGTCTCGTGGCCCTCTGTCAGAATCCGGAGTTTCAAGAAGATCGGAGGGGGTCAAAATTTCGGCCAAAAACGACAGTGTTACCCCTTATGTTTTTTTTCAGGTCAAAACTTTGACATCCGATATCTCGGCTCTGGAAGGGTCTAGAGCCTCCATTTTTGCGCGCTGGTCGAAGTCTCGTGGCCCTCTGTCAGAATCCAGAGTTTCAAGAAGATCGGAGGGGGTCAAAATTTCGGCCAAAAACGACAGTGTTACCCCTTATGTTTTTTTTTTCAGGTCAAAACTTTGACATCCGATATCTCGGCTCTGGAAGGGTCTAGAGCCTCCATTTTTGCGCGCTGGTCGAAGTCTCGTGGCCCTCTGTCAGAATCCAGAGTTTCAAGAAGATCGGAGGTGGTCAAAATTTCGGCCAAAAACGACAGTGTTACCCCTTATGTTTTTTTTTCAGGTCAAAACTTTGACATCCGATATCTCGGCTCTGGAAGGGTCTAGAGCCTCCATTTTTGCGCGCTGGTCGAAGTCTCGTGGCCCTCTGTCAGAATCCAGAGCTTCAAGAAGATCGGAGGGGGTCAAAATTTCGGCCAAAAACGACACTGTTACCCCTTATGTTTTTTTTTCAGGTCAAAACTTTGACATCCGATATCTCGGCTCTGGAAGGGTCTAGAGCCTCCATTTTTGCGCGCTGGTCGAAGTCTCGTGGCCCTCTGTCAGAATCCAGAGTTTCAAGAAGATCGGAGGGGGTCAAAATTTCGGCCAAAAACGACAGTGTTACCCCTTATGTTTTTTTTTTTTCGGGTCAAAACTTTGACATCCGATATCTCGGCTCTGGAAGGGTCTAGAGCCTCCATTTTTGCGCGCTGGTCGAAGTCTCGTGGCCCTCTGTCAGAATCCAGAGTTTCAAGAAGATCGGAGGGGGTCAAAATTTCGGCCAAAAACGACAGTGTTACCCCTTATGTTTTTTTTTCAGGTCAAAACTTTGACATCCGATATCTCTGCTCTGGAAGGGTCTAGAGCCTCCATTTTTGCGCGCTGGTCGAAGTCTCGTGGCCCTCTGTCAGAATCCAGAGTTTCAAGAAGATCGGAGGGGGTCAAAATTTCGGCCAAAAACGACAGTGTTACCCCTTATGTTTTTTTTTCAGGTCAAAACTTTGACATCCGATATCTCGGCTCTGGAAGGGTCTAGAGCCTCCATTTTGCGTGCTGGTCGAAGTCTCGTGGCCCTCTGTCAGAATCAAGAGTTTCAAGAAGATCGGAGGGGGTCAAAATTTCGGCCAAAAACGACAGTGTTACCCCTTATGTTTTTTTTTCAGGTCAAAACTTTGACATCCGATATCTCGGCTCTGGAAGGGTCTAGAGCCTCCATTTTTGCGCGCTGGTCGAAGTCTCGTGGCCCTCTGTCAGAATCCAGAGTTTCAAGAAGATCGGAGGGGGTCAAAATTTCGGCCAAAAACGACAGTGTTACCCCTTATGTTTTTTTTTTCGGGTCAAAACTTTGACATCCGATATCTCGCTCTGGAAGGGTCTAGAGCCTACATTTTTGCGCGCTGGTCGAAGTCTCGTGGCCCTCTGTCAGAATCCAGAGTTTCAAGAAGATCGGAGGGGGTCAAAATTTCGTCCAAAAACGACAGTGTTACCCCTTATGTTTTTTTTTCAGGTCAAAACTTTGACATCCGATATCTCGGCTCTGGAAGGGTCTAGAGCCTCCATTTTTGCGCGCTGGTCGAAGTCTCGTGGCCCTCTGTCAAAATCCAGAGTTTCAAGAAGATCGGAGGGGGTCAAAATTTCGGCCAAAAACGACAGTGTTACCCCTTATGTTTTTTTTTTCGGGTCAAAACTTTGACGTCCGATATCTCGGCTCTGGAAGGGTCTAGAGCCTCCATTTTTGCGTGCTGGTCGAAGTCTCGTGGCCCTCTGTCAGAATCCAGAGTTTCAAGAAGATCGGAGGGGGTCAAAATTTCGGCCAAAAATGACAGTGTTACCCCTTATGTTTTTTTTTCGGGTCAAAACTTTGACATCCGATATCTCGGCTCTGGAAGGGTCTAGAGCCTCCATTTTTGCGCGCTGGTCGAAGTCTCGTGGCCCTCTGTCAGAATCCAGAGTTTCAAGAAGATCGGAGGGGGTCAAAATTTCGGCCAAAAACGACAGTGTTACCCCTTATGTTTTTTTTTCAGGTCAAAACTTTGACATCCGATATCTCGGCTCTGGAAGGGTCTAGAGCCTCCATTTTTGCGCGCTGGTCGAAGTCTCGTGGCCCTCTGTCAGAATCCAGAGTTTCAAGAAGATCGGAGGGGGTCAAAATTTCGGCCAAAAACGACAGTGTTACCCCCTTATGTTTTTTTTTCGGGTCAAAACTTTGACATCCGATATCTCGGCTCTGGAAGGGTCTAGAGCCTACATTTTTGCGCGCTGGTCGAAGTCTCGTGGCCCTCTGTCAGAATCCAGAGTTTCAAGAAGATCGGAGGGGGTCAAAATTTCGGCCAAAAACAGTGTTACCCCTTATGTTTTTTTTTTTTCAGGTCAAAACTTTGACATCCGATATCTCGGCTCTGGAAGGGTCTAGAGCCTCCATTTTTGCGTGCTGGTCGAAGTCTCGTGGCCCTCTGTCAGAATCCAGAGTTTCAAGAAGATCGGAGGGGGTCAAAATTTCGGCCAAAAAAGACAGTGTTACCCGTTATGTTTTTTTTTCAGGTCAAAACTTTGACATCCGATATCTCGGCTCTGGAAGGGTCTAGAGCCTCCATTTTTGCGCGCTGGTCGAAGTCTCGTGGCCCTCTGTCAGAATCCGGAGTTTCAAGAAGATCGGAGGGGGTCAAAATTTCGGCCAAAAACGACAGTGTTACCCCTTATGTTTTTTTTTTCAGGTCAAAACTTTGACATCCGATATCTCGGCTCTGGAAGGGTCTAGAGCCTCCATTTTTGCGCGCTGGTCGAAGTCTCGTGGCCCTCTGTCAGAATCCAGAGTTTCAAGAAGATCGGAGGGGGTCAAATTTCGGCCAAAAACGACAGTGTTACCCCTTATGTTTTTTTTTCAGGTCAAAACTTTGACATCCGATATCTCGGCTCTGGAAGGGTCTAGAGCCTCCATTTTTGCGCGCTGGTCGAAGTCTCGTGGCCCTCTGTCAGAATCCAGAGTTTCAAGAAGATCGGAGGGGGTCAAAATTTCGGCCAAAAACGACAGTGTTACCCCTTATGTTTTTTTTTCAGGTCAAAACTTTGACATCCGATATCTCGGCTCTGGAAGGGTCTAGAGCCTCCATTTTTGCGCGCTGGTCGAAGTCTTGTGGCCCTCTGTCAGAATCCAGAGCTTCAAGAAGATCGGAGGGGGTCAAAATTTCGGCCAAAAACGACACTGTTACCCCTTATGTTTTTTTTTCAGGTCAAAACTTTGACATCCGATATCTCGGCTCTGGAAGGGTCTAGAGCCTCCATTTTTGCGCGCTGGTCGAAGTCTCGTGGCCCTCTGTCAGAATCCAGAGTTTCAAGAAGATCGGAGGGGGTCAAAATTTCGGCCAAAAACGACAGTGTTACCCCTTATGTTTTTTTTTTCGGGTCAAAACTTTGACATCCGATATCTCGGCTCTGGAAGGGTCTAGAGCCTCCATTTTTGCGCGCTGGTCGAAGTCTCGTGGCCCTCTGTCAGAATCCAGAGTTTCAAGAAGATCGGAGGGGGTCAAAATTTCGGCCAAAAACGACAGTGTTACCCCTTATGTTTTTTTTTTCAGGTCAAAACTTTGACATCCGATATCTCGGCTCTGGAAGGGTCTAGAGCCTCCATTTTTGCGCGCTGGTCGAAGTCTCGTGGCCCTCTGTCAGAATCCAGAGTTTCAAGAAGATCGGAGGGGGTCAAAATTTCGGCCAAAAACGACAGTGTTACCCCTTATGTTTTTTTTTTCAGGTCAAAACTTTGACATCCGATATCTCGGCTCTGGAAGGGTCTAGAGCCTCCATTTTTGCGCGCTGGTCGAAGTCTCGTGGCCCTCTGTCAGAATCCAGAGTTTCAAGAAGATCGGAGGGGGTCAAAATTTCGGCCAAAAACTACAGTGTTACCCCTTATGTTTTTTTTTCAGGTCAAAACTTTGACATCCGATATCTCGGCTCTGGAAGGGTCTAGAGCCTCCATTTTTGCGCGCTGGTCGAAGTCTCGTGGCCCTCTGTCAGAATCCAGAGTTTCAAGAAGATCGGAGGGGGTCAAAATTTCGGCCAAAAACGACAGTGTTACCCCTTATGTTTTTTTTTTCAGGTCAAAACTTTGACATCCGATATCTCGGCTCTGGAAGGGTCTAGAGCCTCCATTTTTGCGCGCTGGTCGAAGTCTCGTGGCCCTCTGTCAGAATCCAGAGTTTCAAGAAGATCGGAGGGGGTCAAAATTTCGGCCAAAAACGACAGTGTTATCCCTTATGTTTTTTTTTTCAGGTCAAAACTTTGACATCCGATATCTCGGCTCTGGAAGGGTCTAGAGCCTCCATTTTTGCGCGCTGGTCGAAGTCTCGTGGCCCTCTGTCAGAATCCAGAGTTTCAAGAAGATCGGAGGGGGTCAAAATTTCGGCCAAAAACGACAGTGTTACCCCTTATGTTTTTTTTTCGGGTCAAAACTTTGACGTCCGATATCTCGGCTCTGGAAGGGTCTAGAGCCTCCATTTTTGCGTGCTGGTCGAAGTCTCGTGGCCCTCTGTCAGAATCCAGAGTTTCAAGAAGATCGGAGGGGGTCAAAATTTCGGCCAAAAACGACAGTGTTACCCCCTTATGTTTTTTTTTCGGGTCAAAACTTTGACATCCGATATCTCGGCTCTGGAAGGGTCTAGAGCCTACATTTTTGCGCGCTGGTCGAAGTCTCGTGGCCCTCTGTCAGAATCCAGAGTTTCAAGAAGATCGGAGGGGGTCAAAATTTCGGCCAAAAACAGTGTTACCCCTTATGTTTTTTTTTTTCAGGTCAAAACTTTGACATCCGATATCTCGGCTCTGGAAGGGTCTAGAGCCTCCATTTTTGCGTGCTGGTCGAAGTCTCGTGGCCCTCTGTCAGAATCCAGAGTTTCAAGAAGATCGGAGGGGGTCAAAATTTCGGCCAAAAAAGACAGTGTTACCCGTTATGTTTTTTTTTCAGGTCAAAACTTTGACATCCGATATCTCGGCTCTGGAAGGGTCTAGAGCCTCCATTTTTGCGCGCTGGTCGAAGTCTCGTGGCCCTCTGTCAGAATCCGGAGTTTCAAGAAGATCGGAGGGGGTCAAAATTTCGGCCAAAAATGACAGTGTTACCCCTTATGTTTTTTTTTCAGGTCAAAACTTTGACATCCGATATCTCGGCTCTGGAAGGGTCTAGAGCCTCCATTTTTGCGCGCTGGTCGAAGTCTCGTGGCCCTCTGTCAGAATCCAGAGTTTCAAGAAGATCGGAGGGGGTCAAAATTTCGGCCAAAAACGACAGTGTTACCCCTTATGTTTTTTTTTTCAGGTCAAAACTTTGACATCCGATATCTCGGCTCTGGAAGGGTCTAGAGCCTCCATTTTTGCGCGCTGGTCGAAGTCTCGTGGCCCTCTGTCAGAATCCAGAGTTTCAAGAAGATCGGAGGGGGTCAAAATTTCGGCCAAAAACGACAGTGTTACCCTTATGTTTTTTTTTCAGGTCAAAACTTTGACATCCGATATCTCGGCTCTGGAAGGGTCTAGAGCCTCCATTTTTGCGCGCTGGTCGAAGTCTCGTGGCCCTCTGTCAGAATCCAGAGCTTCAAGAAGATCGGAGGGGGTCAAAATTTCGGCCAAAAACGACACTGTTACCCCTTATGTTTTTTTTTTCAGGTCAAAACTTTGACATCCGATATCTCGGCTCTGGAAGGGTCTAGAGCCTCCATTTTTGCGCGCTGGTCGAAGTCTCGTGGCCCTCTGTCAGAATCCAGAGTTTCAAGAAGATCGGAGGGGGTCAAAATTTCGGCCAAAAACGACAGTGTTACCCCTTATGTTTTTTTTTTCGGGTCAAAACTTTGACATCCGATATCTCGGCTCTGGAAGGGTCTAGAGCCTCCATTTTTGCGCGCTGGTCGAAGTCTCGTGGCCCTCTGTCAGAATCCAGAGTTTCAAGAAGATCGGAGGGGGTCAAAATTTCGGCCAAAAACGACAGTGTTACCCCTTATGTTTTTTTTTTCAGGTCAAAACTTTGACATCCGATATCTCGGCTCTGGAAGGGTCTAGAGCCTCCATTTTTGCGCGCTGGTCGAAGTCTCGTGGCCCTCTGTCAGAATCCAGAGTTTCAAGAAGATCGGAGGGGGTCAAAATTTCGGCCAAAAACGACAGTGTTACCCCTTATGTTTTTTTTTTCAGGTCAAAACTTTGACATCCGATATCTCGGCTCTGGAAGGGTCTAGAGCCTCCATTTTTGCGCGCTGGTCGAAGTCTCGTGGCCCTCTGTCAGAATCCAGAGTTTCAAGAAGATCGGAGGGGGTCAAAATTTCGGCCAAAAACTACAGTGTTACCCCTTATGTTTTTTTTTCAGGTCAAAACTTTGACATCCGATATCTCGGCTCTGGAAGGGTCTAGAGCCTCCATTTTTGCGCGCTGGTCGAAGTCTCGTGGCCCTCTGTCAGAATCCAGAGTTTCAAGAAGATCGGAGGGGGTCAAAATTTCGGCCAAAAACGACAGTGTTACCCCTTATGTTTTTTTTTTCAGGTCAAAACTTTGACATCCGATATCTCGGCTCTGGAAGGGTCTAGAGCCTCCATTTTTGCGCGCTGGTCGAAGTCTCGTGGCCCTCTGTCAGAATCCAGAGTTTCAAGAAGATCGGAGGGGGTCAAAATTTCGGCCAAAAACGACAGTGTTACCCCTTATGTTTTTTTTTCAGGTCAAAACTTTGACATCCGATATCTCGGCTCTGGAAGGGTCTAGAGCCTCCATTTTTGCGCGCTGGTCGAAGTCTCGTGGCCCTCTGTCAGAATCCAGAGTTTCAAGAAGATCGGAGGGGGTCAAAATTTCGGCCAAAAACGACAGTGTTACCCCTTATGTTTTTTTTTCGGGTCAAAACTTTGACGTCCGATATCTCGGCTCTGGAAGGGTCTAGAGCCTCCATTTTTGCGTGCTGGTCGAAGTCTCGTGGCCCTCTGTCAGAATCCAGAGTTTCAAGAAGATCGGAGGGGGTCAAAATTTCGGCCAAAAACGACAGTGTTACCCCTTATGTTTTTTTTTCAGGTCAAAACTTTGACATCCGATATCTCGGCTCTGGAAGGGTCTAGAGCCTCCATTTTTGCGCGCTGGTCGAAGTCTCGTGGCCCTCTTTCAGAATCCAGAGTTTCAAGAAGATCGGAGGGGGTCAAAATTTCGGCCAAAAACGACAGTGTTACCCCTTATGTTTTTTTTTCAGGTCAAAACTTTGACATCCGATATCTCGGCTCTGGAAGGGTCTAGAGCCTCCATTTTTGCGCGCTGGTCGAAGTCTCGTGGCCCTCTGTCAGAATCCAGAGTTTCAAGAAGATCGGAGGGGGTCAAAATTTCGGCAAAAATGACAGTGTTACCCCTTATGTTTTTTTTTTCAGGTCAAAACTTTGACATCCGATATCTCGGCTCTGGAAGGGTCTAGAGCCTCCATTTTTGCGCACTGGTCGAAGTCTCGTGGCCCTCTGTCAGAATCCAGAGTTTCAAGAAGATCGGAGGGGGTCAAAATTTCGGCCAAAAACGACAGTGTTACCCCTTATGTTTTTTTTCAGGTCAAAACTTTGACATCCGATATCTTGGCTCTGGAAGGGTCTAGAGCCTCCATATTTTGCGCGCTGGTCGAAGTCTCGTGGCCCTCTGTCAGAATCCAGAGTTTCAAGAAGATTGGAGGGGGTCAAAATTTCGGCCAAAAACGACAGTGTTACCCCTTATGTTTTTTTTTTCAGGTCAAAACTTTGACATCCGATATCTCGGCTCTGGAAGGGTCTAGATTCTCCATTTTTGCGCGCTGGTCGAAGTCTCGTGGCCCTCTGTCAGAATCCAGAGTTTCAAGAAGATCGGAGGGGGTCAAAATTTCGGCCAAAAACGACAGTGTTACCCGTTATGTTTTTTTTTTCAGGTCAAAACTTTGACATCCGATATCTCGGCTCTGGAAGGGTCTAGAGCCTCCGTTTTTGCGCGCTGGTCAAAGTCTTGTGGCCCTCTGTCAGAATCCAGAGTTTCAAGAAGATCGGAGGTGGTCAAAATTTCGGCCAAAAACGACAGTGTTACCCCTTATGGTTTTTTTTCAGGTCAAAACTTTGACATCCGATATCTCGGCTCTGGAAGGGTCTAGA
This sequence comes from Cyprinella venusta, assembly GCA_038021265.1. Lineage (NCBI taxonomy): Eukaryota > Metazoa > Chordata > Actinopteri > Cypriniformes > Leuciscidae > Cyprinella > Cyprinella venusta. The sequence continues at coordinate 45,108 of JBBNEX010000199.1, forward strand.
GCCTCCATTTTTGCGCGCTGGTCGAAGTCTTGTGGCCCTCTGTCAGAATCCAGAGTTTCAAGAAGATCGGAGGGGGTCAAAATTTCGGCCAAAAACGACAGTGTTACCCCTTATGTTTTTTTTCAGGTCAAAACTTTGACATCCGATATCTCGGCTCTA
>JBBNEX010000201.1:0-45097 GCA_038021265.1 Cyprinella venusta
TATATATGGATCATTTAAAATTCATCATCAAACACAGATTAATTTTAATTTTATCGTTTTTTAGAATTTATCGACCAATTTTAGCTCTTAATTTTGTGATTTACGCTTAAAATTTATTGATAATTATTAGTCAATAAATTGATGAAAAAATTCTGAATAAAACAGTAGAATTATTGGTGTTAAATCAAGTAAAAATTTTTTAAATGATTGTAATGATCCAAAAATTTGAACTCTTAGTAAGCCTTAGATGATGAATTTATTTTAAATTTGCCTCTAATAATTGTAAATTTTTATTTAAATATAGACAAAATAGTGATATAATACTTCTACATAGTATTTTCTGTAAAACTTTAATAAGATCTAAATTATCTTACGGATTAGCGAAAATTTTCGAAATTATTATGCTTTACCCGGATTAATTTAAAAATATTATGCGTGAGAGATTGCGCTAATTAATATTATTATCCAATTAAAAATTTTTTTTTAATTCAATGAAATAATATACAAGTTTAAATTCCTAATGAATATTTGCGTAATTTTAATTTGACTTATGTGCAAATACATCTATAGTAGGTTATTCATTGCATTGAAAATAAACAAATTTTTTATTTTTTTATGTGATGAATGAAAATTCTTGTTCGGTAGCAGAATAAAGTTTGTCTATCCAATCTGAATTAATTACTGCTTTAAATTTTTAACAAACATATATACCTACAATTTGATGTGACTATTCAATTAAAATTTTTATCCTTATAAAACGTAATAAGCTATAAATTAATATTAAACGCCAACGAAAAGCTCTTTAAAATTAATGTATCACACGATTTGATCTTTAAATAACTCTCATTTGAATAAATTTTTAAAATGATTTTTAATCTTATCATTTAAAATTAGTAACCTAATTAATTTTAATTTTCATCAACCACGCTAGATTTAATAATTTTCTTTTCTTTGTGCCAAAGTAAGCGATAGGAACAAATTTTGACCACGGACGATGTTTATTTAATTAGAGCAGGCAACGACTCTCGGTAAGAAATTATTTGGCTTGCCGCTTAAAAAAAGATTAAATTTTAGGCATTTTTTTCCGAAACAGCGTGTTTTGACGCTCAGCTAATTTTTTATTTTAAAATCTTTAAATGAACCCAGTGCAATATTATTAATGACAAAATCGTCATATTGAAAGGTACGTCGCTTTTGAACACTTCAAATACATTCTATAAATTTATAGATGTTTTATTAAGCCTTTCCAAATTAATTTTGAAATCCTTGATGCACCGTTTCAACGTATTTTTAGTCCTGGTATTTCCATTCCTTGTTCGTTCGTGGACATACGATATATTAGGTAAAAACTGACGTTGTAGTTTTATGGTTCCGAAATAAAACTATTTTTCAAAATGGTTTAGAATATTTATTATTTATTAGGAATACAAAGAAATTTTATTCTTAGTGATATTATAATAATGACTCAACTTATTTTGTAATTTTGTCCAAATCGTATCTATAGTTTTTTTCAGATTTAAAAAGCACATATGATTGATTAAGATAGTGGAGAAATGCTTTTAAACCAAAATTTTCTACGCTAACACTCCAGCGCCAAAACGGCCACGCCAAATTGTCACGTCCCGATTTTTATCGAATTTGACCGTAAATTTTTTGTCAAAAGGTAACGGAAAACAGTGCATATTATTATAAGATTGTCGGCAATTATATCCGAATTATCATTAATTAAATCCCAATTATCATTTATAGTATCCGATTTATCCTTTAATATATCCAAAATATTGATCAATATATCAGAATTTTTTATGAAAGTTTAGAAAACATTTCAAACAAATTATAATGATTAGAAGAATATAAATAGTATTTCCAAATTTACGAAACTTTAAATAAGTTTCCAGAGATAACAGGTCAGTATATCTCCTCATATTGGTGAATTGTGATGAAATTTTTAGATTTTTTCCCATCACTAATTCTAATGACCTGATATATGTTTATTTAAGGCTGTACAGTTATTATTGCGTGTGATTTTAGTTTATTATTTCGTAGTCTTATATCCAAATACACATATTTAATAGGGTTTTATTGAGGGCTTATCGCAGGCTGAAATTTATGGAAAATACAATGGCGAGCTAAAAATTGTTTTACGTCCTCTGTGTGGTGATAACTCCCATTGTCAACCATAAGCATCGATTTTTGTTGAAAAAATATTTTTATTAACGCAAATTTCTAAAAATATGCACTTGAATAAATGACTAGAAGTTTCATTTTCACGTAAAAATATAAGAAATTATTTAAAATTAGTGATTAACGAAGAAGAATCTACAACTTTGTGAATTTTAAATACTTTTTTCATTCTTTTAATCCTTATAATTTATGTTTTAAGTAATTTCAAAACTTTCATAAAAAATTCGGATAGATTAAATGATAATTCGGACATAATTGCCTATAACCCTATAATAATGATAATGAATTTTAATGACAACAATTTTGCGCATAATTTTGTTCTTAGGAAAAATTTTTTTTATAGTCAACATTTTTTACAATTATTTAAAATTAAATCATGATAAAAAATGTTAATTTCGTTAAAAGAAACTAGTTTTTAAATTTTTTATCAAAGATGAGCTTTAAAATAAGAACTACAATTCGATTCTATTTTATATCAGAATGAACTAAAAATTTTATCCCAAACAATTTTATGGAAAAAAAATAACTAAGATATGTTTTTTTTTAAAAAAATTGAAATATATATTCTAGAAAAATGGTCTATCTCGTTTCAATTATATCTCTTAAAGTCAACGATAAAACCACGATCGTAATATTATCAATTATATACAGATAATTATTAGATCTAATCTTAAAAATTGACTTTAATTAAGATTAATTTTATAGACAGTTGTAAAATATTTTATCTATCTTTATTTATCCTTTATTTAATTTAAAAATGAGTAGAACATTATGGCTGATATTTTATGTCCCTTATTACTCCTAGAAAAAATATTAAGAATTTTAATTTTAAAATTTCCACATGCAGTTATAGATTTAATCTAAGTCTTTATCAGTAATTTTTCTATCATGTTTGTTTTATTGACAAAAATTTTATACTAATATTGAGAAAACTAAATAAAATTTTCGATTTAAAGAAGAATATTTTGTTGCAAAAATTGGTGATTATAATTTTTTACGCCTAAAATTTGACTCCTTAATTTTTGAGATCATCGGTTTTGTAACCCATTCATTAAAATAAAAAAATTCAATTTTTTTCAGATATTCCCATTATAAATTTAAGAATATTTATTATGTTGAAATTCAAGATATATTTTTACTTGAGGAAAATTGAAAAATAATACTTGCCTTTTTCTCATGTTTTATGTCAGATTGCTATCATAGCTGCATACTTTCAGCGTCAATTGTAATGTGTACAATTAAAATATTATAATTTTTGATCGCAAAAAACGAAATTTTTTTATATAATTATAAATTTCTTCCATTTGTATTTGAATAATAATTTTTCTTGGGAACAAGTCTTCGAATAATTAATCAAGTGATTATTTAAATTTTGATTTTAAGCCAACTTTTGTAGGAAAAAATCAAGGCTTAATAATATTACTTGTAATAACTGGATTATTTTATTTGCCGAGACAACAAAGCCAATTAAAATATAAGTTCGTAATTTTTTGCCCTTATTTTATTTTCTGAACATTTTTATGCCTTTGATAACAATTTTTACTCACTGCTTTAAGGTGTGTTAATTTTTGTTCAGTATTGCAAACTTGAGTCTACCTATAAATTATCTTTTAAAAAATATTAAGATTTAGTGTTTAAAACATTTTTAATCAGTGTTTAAATCAATTTTATAGAATCGTATTAAAATTTTTGATTCGATAAAGAGATGTTTTTTTTCTTTAATTATTATCATATTTTTTAATTAAATCTGACAGCTAATTCAAAAATGGCTTAAAATCAATTTATATAGCCTTAAGTATCATCACTAAGTTAAAGGGCATTCTGTAAAAAATATTCAAACCTAATATTTTCTCATACAATAAGAAAAAAATATTTGATATCTATTCGGTCGTTCCCCCTATCACAATTAACTGGTGTAAATCAGAGTTAATAGAATAAGTAATTGCAAAATTATAGTGCCACTTAAACTGCTTTTCAAAATCCAAAATTTTATTCAAAATCGATAATTAACCAGCACGCAAAAACAAAAGTATTTCAGTTTTTACAAATAATAAAAACTATGTTTCCGTTTATGAATTAATTCAATAAATGAATGTGTTTACTTTCGTCTTCTTCATTTAACATTTTTTATTTTTTGTAGATGAAATAAATGGGTTTGTCACATAAACAAATGTAAAAAATAAAGTATGGTTGTAATTTATATCTAAAATATCTAAAATCTCAATCTTGCGAATAAAAAATTTCATCATTTTTTGTTAAACATTCAAAAATAATTAAATCAAAATGTTTAAAAATCACTTTAATTTTTGCATGAAAAAACATTCTGCTCTTTGTGGGTTAATTTAATACAAAATTATTTTGAGAGTTTTATTTTTATAATGCGACGTATTTATACTGCGATTTTTGCTGTAAACTTTCATTTTATCTTTGAAAATTTTTAGTTACTCACAGTCAGAATTCTAAATCAAAATACTAAATATAATTTTAATAAGCTAGATTTAAACAAAACATTAAATATTAATAATAAACAATAATATACATATTCTGGCTTATTTTTTTTACTTAATTAAAACAGGATAGCTAGACCGAAATAATAATTTGTTATAGAATCATAATAACTATCTATTTTTTTGCCTATCAAGTATTTTAACTCTTCGCAATAATTTCATACCTGTATTAAATTGCTAATACAGAGGTGTGCACGAAGTTTGGCCCAGTGTGCATTAAGTTTGGCTTAAGTGTACCATAAGTTTAGCATAAATTATCAAAGTACTGTCGACATTAAATAAGGTTTTAATTTATATAAAATGTGAAATACATACATAATTAAAAAAATAATTTTTTGATTAATGCTCAGTTTCACCCCTCTAAACAGTATCAAATATACTAAATGCTTCGGACTCATCAATAAATTTTTAATCCCCATTTTTGCTCTTAATTACCTTCAATCGAAAAATTCTTAAGATTTATGAATAATCGATACCGCAATCATTATTCAAGGCACTGACATTTATCAAAATCATTCAATTAATTGAAGAAATTGAATCGGTTATACGATTAGAATTTACAAAATATTTTTTATAAGTAAGTGGCAATGGACTCAAAAAGGAGGATAAAGTTAGAAATTAATTTCAAAAATATATTTGTTTGGATTTTTTATAAACAATTATTAGTTTATCAAGTCATAATTCAATTAGACTTACATTTATTAGAAAATAACAATCCCTATCTACCAGCCAAACTTATTGCACACTAGGACAAACTTAATGCACATTGGGACAAGCTTAATGCACATTGGGGCAAACTTAATGCACAACGGGCCAAACTTAATGCACACCAGGCCAAACTTAATGCATACTGGGCCAAACTTCGTTCACACCTCTGTATTAAAGGTTTCTAATTATTCGCAAACAACTAAGCAAAAAAAAATTTTTATTGATCAATTCATCGACAAATACTTTACTGTTTATAGAGAAAAAATTAAAATAAAGTTTGATCAAAACTTCAAAGAGTAAAACCTTTGATTATCTCACCGATTATGTATTCTTAGATGTTGGTTTTTATGAAAGTCAAATAAATTTTAATCTAAAAAATTTATTGTCTCGGTCATTAAAAATAAGGAATAGATTATTACTATTTTTATCAGCTTGTAATATTGTAAAAATGTTTGCACGCGTGATTGAAATACTAAAAGCATCAATTGAGTATTTAAATCATATAAAGGATAGCTAAATGTATAACTTTACAATTGTATCCGAATCATTTGCAGGATCAACCAAAAAATATCAGGTCATTCGTATATTTTTAGATGCTTTCGAGTATTTATAAATTAATTCTGCAGTATGATTGTAAAGTTTTATGTTCCATACATAAAAGAAGAAAAAAATCATCCATAAAATACCAATATTTCTTTAAATTTTTCTAATGAATTTTGAGTTTTTTAATTTCTAGATAAATTTTATCCCAACCATAAAACGTAAGTTCAGTAAATATCAGGTGCTAATTTTACTATAAAAATTTTACTTAAGTATTTTCTACCTGTTATTAATTTTTAAAACTACGATCATTAAAAATATTATTGTGATTTCCTTATTGATATAAAGAATTTTTTTGGACACAATTAAAGCAAATTTAGCAATTGTTTAATAATTATTTAATATAATTATGTTTTCCAGCAAAAATAACGCTTATTTAATTTAGAACTGCCATTTTTGAATCATTATTTGTGACTATTTCTCAAAATTGCTATCTTACTTCTAGCGGAAGAATAATTAACTAAAAATTATATAAAATCGTACCTCGTTTATCACAATAACGTCATTAAAATATGAACGTGACACATTAACTGGCTTATTGCCAATCTAAATAAATCTTAAAATTAAATTGTTTTACTGTCTCTAATTTTTCATATGCTGTGTGCTTTCTTGATTTGATGATTGATCCAATCCAGATCAAGCTTGATTACGAAAAATAATCTACCAGCTTGCAACTAGTATTATTGTGATCGTGATTATTGTCGGAGTTGTAATATTAGATCCTTAATGTTAATAATTAAATAAAGAAATAGGATTTTTTAGTTTCCTTTAGATAATATATTCTATCACTCATAAAATAAAATTTTTTTTATTTCCTTATCAATATTTTTTAATCACAATCGACTACGAGAATGTTTGCACCAATAAAAATGGCAGAATTTATTATAATTTAAAGAAGCTTAAAACTAATTATTGCGCTGGAGTCATCCTCGGCTTACTGTAATGTAAAAGTACATTGAAAAGATATATGTTGTATTTTTTTTTATTTTAAGAAAGTATACCATGCTTACATTAAATTTTTCAAAAATTTAAAATTTAAAAAATAATATTGAATTAATTCAAAAACGGATTTGTTTTTAAGTGAAATTCACAAGGTTTTTACATGCTTATTGGTGCAAAAACGACAAAAAAATGTATATTTCGTAATATTTTTCTTAAAAGTTTGTGATTATCACAAATTTTTTTTATTATTATGATTTAATTCCCTTAAAAGAGCAAATCTTAAAATAATATATACCATAAATCACATTTAAATTATTTACCACAATTACAAAGTACACTAATTTATTAAATCGACTGTTTTTAATAAAAAAAATACGATTAATTTTAAAGAAAACTCTGATTAGGTAGTATTAGATAGAAAGAAAAATTTATAAATAATACAGAAAATGAAATTTGACAGATAACATTAAAAGGCTATCAAAATTGAACTTTATTTCGTACTATTTTTTGATTATGTATATCTGATAGTACTGATAAGCCTACGTTTTTTTTAAACAGCCACATCAACAAAATATTGGATGGACTGTGCTTCGGGTTAATGTAAAACTAAATTTTGTTTAAAAGTTATAATAAAAAAATTTGTATGTGTCATACCAATTTTTTTTATACGTGAGGTCAAGACCGCCTCTAAAGCCGTTACATAAGAAAAATTTACATTAAAAGACAGGTTTCTTAAATGAGGAACCGCCCATGTTTTTAAGAGCGGCTCACTATTTAATGAATTAATTTTATAATTTTTGGCTTTAAAGCAAATTTTACACTTTTTGCTAAAAAATATTTGCAATGAACATAAATTATTCAAAATTTTTTCAATCTTTCTAGCGATTATATCGGATGGGATATAATATTAATAATTGGCTGATCTGACCTGCTAGACGTAATTTGCCATATGCTGTCTTAGAGTTCTGATCGGCTTATTCAATCATTTTATTTTTCTTGTAGATATAGTCAGAATGGTAATAAAAAAATATTATGCTAAAACTGTTCAAATTTTTAAATCAATGTTAGAAAAAAAGATTTTCCTTGAATTTGTATAAAACCATAAAATATTGATGATTATATTTAGCTTAGTTTACAATATTTAATATGATTTTATGGTAAGTATAAAAAAAAGTTTAGTTACTAGATATGTTTTTCAACATTTGCACATTTTATGAAATAAGATTATACCGACTTTTTTACAAAATTGACATATAATCTTTAATAGTGAAGCGTCAACAAAAGATAATATTATATAAACATATATGACTTCGTTAATTGTCAAAGATAGACTATAGCGTTCATATTTGAATTAATGGCTCGATTATCAATCAAGTAAATGTTCATTAGCATTAAATTTAGTAGATACAGGGTTATCGACAATTATATCCGAATAATCAAATCATATATCCGAAATAATGTCTTATATAAATAAATGATGGAAGAGATATATGAAGTCATTTAAAACATAAAAATTGAGAAATATAACAAGTAAATTATTATATAACTATTTACTAAGCTTAAAACGATTTCCCTATAATAATAAGTCTATATAATTCGTATATTCGAATATATCGATGAACTTTCGAGATTTGTATTCACATTTATCCTTACAATAACTTGATTTGTTTTTCTTTTATGATGTACACCTGTAAAAGGATATGGTCGAGGGCTATTATAACTAGCTATTATAACGTAAACACATATATGAGGCTTAATTATAGGCTATTCTTAGGCAGAAATTTAGTGTTTATTAAAAATTTTCTTACTTAATCAGTGAGGTAAAAGGTACAATATCAAGTATGAGCACTTATTTTCGCTCAAATATATTTTTGTACACACATTTTTCTAAAATACAGTGATACCTCGCATAACGTACTCCTCGGATAACGTACGCTGCGCATAACGTACTTTTTTTTGTGCTTATGGATAATTCGCATAACGAATCTTGCTTCGCACAACGAACTAAGTCAGATTCAACTTTTTCGCTTAAGCGCGCGTTTTTGTTATGACATACAATTTATTTTTTAGATTGAATGATATTAATTCACAAAATCACTCAAATCCCAGGTTTTATTCTTTTTTTATTTAAATACAAAGCATGCTTCGCATAACGTTCGTTTCGCATAAAGTGCTTAATCCTAGAACGAATTAAGTACGTTATGCGAGGTATCACTGTATTTTATTTAAATTAATGCCTAAAAGGTCTATTGTTCACAAAGAAATAGCTAAAATTTTTAATCTCAATCTTTTAAAAAAGTATTTTTAGCTTAGTAAATTAATCAAGACTATTTATATAGTAAAATTAAGTATTAGTAATGTTTTAAATTATTCCTTACCTGTCATCATTTATTAAAATCTATAAAAAAATTCGGATATAATTGTCAATAACACTGTAAATAGATAAGTATGACAACTTTTATCTCAAAACATATAATAAAAAAGTAATTTTTGTTTTTGAAATGAATTAAAAATACGAAAAATTTTTCTATAAATGAAAAGGTCAGGATAAAATAATCATCTTGGCTAATCTTTTATTTCAAATGTGCTTAAAATATTTGCTTACATTAGAGCTTTTTGAGCCGAAAAAATCATCGAATACCATTATAAGAGTTTTTTAAATAAGGAACTTTATAATGATTATTAATATTTTTAAAAATGTAATTTTTGATCGATCATATACTAAACAAATAATGATGAGTTATAAATCAGATTTATCTTTTTTTTAACTAAATTACGGACACAAATAGATTAAAATATTATCAATATGACTTATATTTTATTAAGCCCTGTAGAGCTATATATAATTTATTGCCTAATAGGATCAATTGTAAGAAATACATAAGTGCATTCTTAGTTTTTCAAGAATTCATTTTTTTTACAAAATTCCGAAATCTGTTCATATTGCATCTCCTCAAGTTGACTCAACTTTACAACATCATCAAAAGCACTGATAATATTTTTAAAAATTTACCCTATATATATATATATATATAAAATATTCGTAAGCGAATAAAAGTTAACCTCATTTTTACTAACACTATCAATCATATAAATATAGCTTGAATTTTTTACTAATTATGAATTCTTACCTTGAGCAAATGTTCTATATACTGAATTTTCTTGATATAATAATAAATAAAAAACCTTTATCATATTCATTTTCATCATCAATAGTTTCAGCATTGTATTCTAAAACCCCCATTACTTGAACATCATCTTGATACGAAGAATCCTTATCCGTTGTTGAAAAAGCTTAATTTATGCAGATGTAATACCTTCTTTTAAAGTTTGTAGCTTAGATATTACATCTTACAATCGTATAAAAAATTACCTAAATCTCCTAAATTTAAGTCTTGGGCCTTTTCAATTAAATTCCTTCTATAAAAAAATTTGGAATACTTTATTTTTAAATCCGTATTTGGTTTTCTAGTTGATTCGTCTATCAAATTGTCTTGGGTAGATTCTGTTTTTTTATCTATGTGACCTTATATAATTACCAGATTTTTTTTTTAAATCTTGACGATAATTTATTTCATTAACAACATTCTCCATATGGAAAGATGGTTTTAATTCTTTAATTTTATATCTCGGTCGTACTTTCCTGATCATTATTATTAATGTTTTCATTTTGTTTTGTTTTTTGAGTATCACGAGGATCGTTTCTTGTCACTAGCAATAAAAACTGTGATTACACCTTTATCTAAGCTGAAAGTATGTTTTAAGTCTTTAACGTTATATTTTAACCACACCTTTCTTATTTTTTAAAGAATGATCCTGGCTTTCTTTTTTTGTATTAGATGGTCTTTTAAAGATATCAGAAACTAAAAAATTGATAGAAAACGTAATACTTTTTTTTCTTCCACTATTACTCACGATATCTAAAATTCAGAAAATTAATAACCTTCATTTTTCGCTATTTTATTGAACTCTAAATGAGCATAACTATATTAAATATTACCAGTATTTGTTTTATTAGTTTTGTTTGCAAATTTAGATGAAGATGAAAAATTTGATGTGTGTTGATTATTTTTAAAAGGATTAGTTGTGGATGGCCTGTTTGGTTCTTAAAATAGTACAAATATTCTCCACCAATGATTGTTTTTTTGTTCGATAGAACTTTTGGACGTTTCAGTGCAATTGAAATAGTTGTTTGAATACTTAATACTAAGTTTTAAAACAAAAATCCACATCTGATCACTGAAATAACAAATTGTGGATGCGCGAATTCAGTATTTGTAGCAAAAAGGATCGCGATTCTAAAATTATATCAGCAAAATCATAAATTTTAATAAATAGAAAAAACATATGCAGGAAAACAAGTTTTGTAAATCAAAATAAATTCACAATAGTCAAAAACTGATTATTCATTCTATTATACTTTCACAGCTTATGAAAAATATAAAAATAATAAATCAAGTTATATTTTTATAATTATTTTGCCCTCTAATTAAATTTTTTGGTCAAACATGATCAATTTATACTTGATCATCTAAGGGTGTACGAAAAACCTTTTATCAGAAAATATTGTGCATTGCGAAATTTTTATGGACAAAATAAAGAAAAACCATTTTTCCTGATTTTAATTACGTTAAAAATAATAATATTACTAAAAAACATGAGTAAAATTATTTGTAAAATAAGGTTTAACGAAAAACGAAAGTCATCATTTATCAATTTTTTTACTAGTGTGATTTTGCTTGTTTTATTCCGGAAAAAATCTAACTTTAAAAATGGTAATCTTTAATCAAAATGAAATAATTGCTTTATCCACATATGTTAAGCTAGAACAGTCCATCAAACAAAATTTTTATTTATTTAGTTCAGACTGAATTACAAGCACATCTTCATACTAGGAAAAAAAAACCTGATCAAATTTATGATGTTAAATTTTTTTACATCTACTTTAAGCAGAGTCATCACCTATAAAAAATATATTTGAATTAATTTTTCTTTGTAGTAACCAAATTATGAAATCTCATTTTCAAAAACAGGAAAAAAAGAATTTCTAGTTTTGCCATAAGATCTGTCAAAAAACCTAATAAAATTTAAATTTTAAGGCTCAACCCAAATTATTTATTTTATGTTCAAAAAATAGAGCCATAATTATGTTTCATAAATATCGAACCCCTAGGTTGTTGAATATTGTTATTCTTTATTTTGGTGTTGGAAATTTTTCGCGATAATTACTTAAACGTAAGAAAATGTAAAAAACGAATAATAGTAGAATTAAATCTTTATAATCGAATGCTAGATAGCTAAAAACGTGTATTTTTAATTAAAATCATATAATATAGTGAAAAAGAAGACTGCATTGATAAATTTATTCGTTTAATTATCAATGATACAAACTCAATAATGAAAATTTAATTAATTAATGACATTCAGAATTTATTAATACAATCAAAATTTTAAAATATTATATGGAAAGATATAATAAGATATTTATGTGTTTTTTTCTATAAATCATTTCATTTGAATATTATGAAATTTTTCCTTAAAATGAAATTTGATAGCGTTTAAATATAAAAATACAAAATAAAAGCAACATTAAAAAAACTTTTTGAGTCATAATAGTTTTAGGTTCAGTATTTTTATAATAATTCTCAAAAGAGTGTTTATTTTTATTTAGTTATATATCTAATTTAAAGAAAAATTTTAGATTAATAATAATTTTATATACTGCGATACATACAATTGAAATTACACAATATTTTAATCACTTAATCAAAAAAATACGTCGTCTTATGATTTTCATAAAAATATTGATGCATAAATTAATTTAAAATTATTGGTTATGAGATGATGTTGCCAAAGCACATTTGAAAAGAATACCGAAAAATATCTAAATTGATTAAAATAATTATGGCGAAATAATTAAAACCGATGATAATTAAGCTGTTTGGTAAATTTTGTAAATAAGAATTTTGCGTACAGCAACTTTTATTCTTCAAAAATTTTTTTCCCTTGAAGTAAGTATTATATTAGAAAGTTTGTATTCCTTTAAGCCTAAGTCAATTATTTAAAACCACACGATTTATAAGTGCGCCGCATTGTCTTTTTAATAAGGAATAACGCAGAGTTAAGGTAAAAATATAATAAATAACGTTATATTCTTTTAGAAGTTTAATGACAAATTTTTGATCATCATTTATAATATTTATTTCAGAAATTACTTATCATTTTGCAATTTAAAATCATAAAAATCAAGCTATAACTCATTTTAATTCATTTTCCATGCTATAGTACATCTTAATCAACAAAATCTATATTTTTTACTATTTTAATGATGAAAAAGTTTAAAAAATAAATTTTAAATATCGTTTACAAGAAATGAATAATTATTTTCAATTATGAACGAAAATTGATAAAGATCTGCACATAAGTTTATTGGCTTATTTATCCTATTCATCAATTTTTTACAATAATATTCAATACTTTTTTATTAATAATTTTAAATTTATTTCAGAAATCTCTAAAAATTAAGGAAACGATATTAATTTTTTTTGAATGGGCTATAAGTCAAATATTATCCTCTGAAAATACATAATTGCTATGCTTTTTATGTAAATTATGATACATTAACATAAGATCCATTCTAAAATAGCAATAATTAATAAATCCATTATTTTTAAGATATTTTCACAACAAAATTTTTTATCTTTTAAAAATCTTAAATATAATAAACTCAAAAAAAATAAAAAAATTTGTTACCTCATTGGGGACAGAGTAGTTTGTGCCTGCAAACATTCGAACAAGCAATCGATGTTGCAAAGAACAATCGCTAAAAATTATTTTTAAATATAATAATATTTTTAAAAATATTGATGCAATAATACAACGAATCCAGCAATAAAGAACGTATCATAGAGCCGGTAAAATATAAAACTTTATCTTAAAATTCCATCTTACAACTTTCTCTATGTCTCATGGTTCTTCTTTTGACGGCGAAAAATATCAAAATGATTTCATAATAATATTTCATCCTAAAATAGGTGAAGAGACATTAAAGTTTTTTCGTCAAAATATCAGCATATATTCCATAAATTGATACATATGACCGTTTAACTAAATTTTTTTGATTTTGATATATTTCTCTTATGTTAAGTTGTAGTTAGAAAATTTATTAAAATAGCTCGCGAAAATCTATTTTATATTTCGATCTCTTTGCAAAATCTAATCTATCTAAGGAAATAATAATTATTTTCACAAAAAGACTGAATACTGATAGAGAGTTATATATACCCTATATAATCAAAATATTAATTAATTTATGAATGTAGAATTTATCGGAAAGTATGTATTTTTTACATTTCTTAATAGAAATTATTCCGAATGGTATTTCATACCCATAAGAGAATATCATAAGTGCATCGCTTATTAATTAGTTTGACGAAAAATAAAAAAATATCCTTTATAGTTTTTGAAAGAATTAAGTGGCATACAATCTATCTTTTATACCTTTAATTAGATTAACTTTTTAATATTTTTTTAAAATTCATATAATTTATCAATTCTCAAAACTAATGGGCACACAATTTTTTTTGAACTTTGCAAAAGGTCTGATTTTTATAAGAATTACTTTGAGACCTCTGAACGCTTTGGATCTCATTTTACGACATCATAATTTGTCCAAGTATAGGACTTAAGCTAAAAACTAAAAGGCGTTCATTGCGGAGAATTATAATTTTTAAAATATTACTAACTTTAAAGGGTACGCGTCTTTATGTTCTAAATTTAAAGCTTTGAGTAGCACATAAAAGTGATTGGAACTCGTTATTGCGTAACTTGAACATCTACAAACTTCATAGCATGTAAAAATTTTTGTTTAATAGTAAATAATTTGATAAATCTACACATTCAATAATTAATTTTCTGAGATTTTTTATTTTCATGATTTAATATAAAGATATGAATCACATTTATTAAATACAGTAATACCTTGCATTAAGTGCTACTCGGATAGCATGCGCTGCGCATAACGTACTTTCTTTTTTTTTTTATAGATAACTCGCAATACGAATCCTGCATCGAACTACGAACAAAATTAGATTCTATTTATCGCTAAATCCCACGTTTTTGTCAGGAATAACCATTTTTTCCTAAGATCTTACGATATCAACACATGAAATTGCTCAAATCTGAGGTTTTGATTTTTCGTGTTGACATACAAAAATTTTTTTTTATTGTATTTTAGACATAGTATGCTTTGCATAAGGATCTTTTCGCTTAAAGTACATACCCATAGAACGAATTGAGCAAGTTATGCGAGGTAACACAGTATTTAATTGCGGTGAGCCAGAACAAATGTGTTTGATAAAAAAATAAAATTTTATATAAATGTAAGAAAAATCATAATTTAAATCAAAATTATATCAATTGAGCATTCTAATAATAATAAAAAATTTAATAAAAAATTACCTGTGAAGATAAATAAAATGGTAAATTTCATAGATGCGCTACTATCTTGCAAACAGATATATTAAATTTTATTCCTAATCCAAACAGATGTTTAATAAAATGATAAAATATATTCGAAAAGATTTTATTTAAATTTTATCAAAAAACAAATTAGGGTATTTCTTGTTTTATTAATTTAAATTTTAAAATTTTTTATCAACTCAAGCTTTTAGTTGTTCCAATTTACATTGCATAATGATAAGTCGATCTCGTAATTTATAAAAATTAAGAATTGTTATATTTTTTGTGATTCAAAATTTTTTCGAAATATTTTATCAGCCAAAAAATTTCAATAATGAAAATGATATTAAGATAAAGTAATCTCGTGATTGATATAGATAAATACTTATCCTATCAATGTATTAGACATTTAATTCTAAATTATTTTGTCGAATCATTAATTCTTATTTAAAAAATTATTTATTATCAAAGTTTCATAGATTCGTAGATGACAAAGGATTAAAGGTAATACAAATTGATCTCCTTAATTTGATAACAAAGGATATACGTGATAAATTTTTAGATTGCAGATTTCATTTATTAATCTGTGTGATTCAATATATCTTTTTTTAAACTTAACACATGACTGACCTGCACAATATGAGATATTAATTGATGTAAGCAAAATTTAAAAAAAATTAAAATATGGAGGATAATTCAATCTTAAATATTTTAAATATTTTAACAATAAAAACATTTATTCAAAAAATTAAGCATAAAAATAATGCGAAGTATTGAATCCTTATTATTGTTGATCTTTTTAGAGAAGCTCAATTGATTAAGAAGAATCTGCCGATTTATTTAAACTAAATAGATGACTTTCTTTGTCAAAAAGTAAAATAATAGAAATAATTAAAATAAGTTGCAGATAATTTTCAATAAATAACTTTCAAAACCATTTTTGGTTTCATAAAACCATCTTATAAAATAAAACTTTTTATCAAAGCCGTTTTTAACTAAAAAATTATAAAAACATTTTATTTCAAAAAATATATATCTTTACATATTTTATGGACGTAAATCGGGGTTTAAAACTAAGATACGAATTCTGTTATAACTAAAAAAATTTTTATTTCTATTCTTATATTTAAATTTGAAATTTTACAATATATCTAAAGTATTTCGGCTATATTTATTAAAGCTATGTTTTTTATTAAGAAAAGCCCTAATACAAAATAAAGGATTGAATTTTAAGATAATTTTTTCGTTTTACGTGATAATCAATTATATTAAGTCAAAAATAGGATTTACAAATTGATAAAAATTAGATTTTGCTGAGTAAATTACAATTTTTCAAACAAATTACGATATGCTAATAAAAATTACTCACAATCATTTTCAAATGCTTCAAAATAAATAAGTAACTAAAATTAAATAAAGAAAAAGGGTTAAATTTAACAATTTAGAACCAAAAAAAAGTATCAAAAGATTTTATTCGAAAATAGATTAAAATAAATTTAAATTTTTGACTGAATATTCTTTATCGATTGGAGATGCAATAAAAATAAAAAATAAAATGTAGTTTTGAAATTTATACATCAAACTAATTTAAAATATCGGTAAAATTTGAACGCTTTGAGTATGAAAAATCAAATTGTATGAAATTAATGATATAAAAAGTTAATTTAAAAAAATCCTAGAAATTATTACCATAAATTTTGAATTATATTCTATCAAAATAAAAGAAATGATGGAATCTACCAATCAATATAAAGTGATACCTCGCATAACGTACTTTTTTTTGTGCTTGTGGACAACTCGCATAACGAATCTTGCTTCGCACAACGAACTAAATCAGATTAAACTTTTTCGCTTAAGCGCGCGTATCTGTTCTGAATTACCATTTGTTCTTTAGATTAAACGATATTAACACACAAAATTGCTCAAATCCGAGGTTTTATTTTTTTTATTTAAATACAAAGCATGCTTCGCATAACGTTCGTTTCGCATAAATTACTTACTCCTAGAACGAATTAAGTACGTTATGCGAGGTATCACTGTATATATTTAAATTTCAAAATCATCTATGGTTGACGCTCAGCTCAAATTACTTATCGTACAAAAAAGGCAGATTAAGAAGTTGATAAATTTAATTATCATCAGTTAGTACATTGGATTACTTTAAAATTACGTTATATATAAATTTTACTGTCTTTTTATCTATCGAAGTCAATCTTTTATTGACAAGTGTTACAACAACCTGAATGATTGGAGAGTAATAGCTTGATTTCTAAGCCTGTTAACATCAAAATTTTTCGTTTGAAAGATTGATGTCTTCGAGTTTTTTTAACTACTTTACCTTTTATTCGTTAATATTTGTATTAGTTGTAAAAAAGTCAAATTTTACGCTTTAATTTTTTCCAAAAATTTTTTCAACATCTTTAGATAATTCGACTAATTAAAATCAAACATATCTCAACATATTTTTGAATGAGATTAAATATTTTTAATCCTAAGTCCAAGCTAAAATAATTCTAGAATTATTTATCATAAAATTTAAAATTAGCTTGCTTAAGGTTCAATCAGGGGCTTTTTGAAAAATTTATTAAATCAACAATTTTTGTGACGTATAAATTTGTAATGATGATTGTATTTTATGTTTGAATTTGATAATAAGAAATTTTGAAACTGTTATGCAAGTATTCACTATAAAAATCTGAAAATATTTTTTTTTTGAATATTTATGCTTTTTGTATGATTAAAAATAAATTAAAATACATTAAAACATATATATTAGTTAAAAATATTGATACCCATGATTTTAAGCATAGTATCAAAAGTGTTTGAAAAAATGTCTGAACTGGTTGGGCAATACCATTAACTTAAATTCAGGACAATAACCAGGTTCATAAGGAACATATATGTCGATAATTAAACTAGAATTAAAATTATTAAAAATTTTTTAAATTATATTCTCGAAATTACTTTTCTGGGTATCAACAACCGTTACAATTACATTCTATTAAAACCTCTATCCTTAAATAGAGATCTTGAAAACAGAAAATATTGCAAATATTGCAAATATTTCAAAATTATTTTCTTATTTTATACGTAATTAAAAACTATTTTCTGGATAATTGTCTAGCCCAAAAATTGTGTCGCTGGAATTAATTGATTAGATATCGAAAAAATTTCTTCTAAGCTTAATAAATTAATGGGGAAGTAGATCATGTTAAAGTTTAATTTTGTAATTATTTCTATTAAAACCTCTTTTATATTGTTTATCGTGTATTTTATGCCCGATATTACTTATTTCTTGTCATTCTATATTTTATATGGCCTAAACTTAAAAACATAAGGCTAATTTCTGCTTGCTAAAAATAGTAATAGTTCCTTATAAAAAAAACTTTATCAATGTCAATAATTTTATAGAGATTAAAGAGTCAAAAACTTTTATATGCATAATGATGTACTTAATTCTAACTTATCATTCATAACATTCGAAAAGCCTAATAACTAAACATTCTTAGTGGATACATTCAACCTCAAGATTATTACAAACTTTATCATTGGCGACTTTGCGAAAAAATCACAGAACTTTTTAACATAAAACCTAATCAATGCTAACTAAAAATAGTCAGAAAAAATAATTTTGAATGTTGTTAAAATTAAGATTATGTTTCATGATTTTTGCCAATACTGATTGGACATTTATTTTATTCATTTTTTGTTAAATTTAGTCAAAATACATATATATCAGGAATATTTTTATAAAAAAACTGCTATAATTGAGACAAATGACACTTTTTTAAATGCACCATTAGTATGGACTAATTTTTGTTTTGTATTGAAGTTAAGTGCACTAAATATATAAATATATGCCATTTTTGTGAACTTTTTACTTGAATGTAGTAATTTAGATACTCACTCACTTTTTAAGACAAATGACAATTCTTTAAATGGATTTTTATATTATTGTTGACTATTTAATTCTCAAAGTGATAAAAAAATTTTATTTTCTTTATCTTTTTATTTTTATACGAAATTTTGAAAATTTTTGAATTGCTAGGATTTTTCTCATTCAAATTAATGCTTAAATGTTAAATCTTTTCTAATTGAAAGCACAAGTCGCCATATTTTTACTTAATCGATCACTTCTAGTTAATAAAGACCACATACTTTAAATCGCATGATAAATAGATATTGTTGTAAAATTTTTATTATGTATTTAAATCAAAGATGTAACGTTATATTTAAGAACTGGGTTAAAATTTGACATTTTAAATCACTTAAAACATTCCTTGATTTATTAAAAGCATCAAGGATTTTAAAAATCAATTTGAATGAGATAAATTGGAATTATAGTTTTTACTATTTATCATAACTTTGTGAGTTATATTTTTATCGAAATTTCTTGGTCCCCTTTCTTAATTAACTGACGTTTTTGGGGATTTTTAGTGATTTCCGAATCAGCTTCAGCAATGCCAGAGGTGAGTTCAAGCTCAGCACAGCAATTGATAACAATAAACTTCAAAGGATCGAAAAATTCCTCCAGATATTCCTTAATTCGTTCTTCTTGTTTCATTTTAAAGACAATGAACGAAACAGCAATTTGGAAAGGCATGCCCGAAAGGTTATTGTGAATTTCATTTTGAAGAAAATTGCTTACACCATGTCTTATCTCAGTTTTAACTTTAACATTTATATCTGGAAAAAAAGCTGAGCTTAATAAGTAGTGATAACTTTCATTTGAGACACTGAATATTTTTATAAAATTATATATTCTGCAAGCGATTATTCCTTTTATTTCATCATATTTTGATCCAACCATCGCCATTTCAAATCCTTTGCTAATTTGAGCACGAAGGTTCTTAATTTCCTCATCTGAAAAAGAGACTGATTTAATCCCGCAACGAGAAGGAAACATCACTGAATGAGAAATCATGGCATAGATAAGACCATCTACGCTCTCCCACATATCTCAAAATTAGCAAATTAATATGCCTGAAAGATGCTGAAACATATTATAAACTGCAACTATTATATCTTTATTTTCAGCTGTTTTAAATACTTTTCTATAAAAAAATATCAAATTACAGCTATTGTCGGACCTTTTGATTTGATCTGTCAGATTTGTAGCATTTTCTTCAGTAAGATATTCACACTTTGTGCCGAATTCCGCCTTTTCCCAAATAAAGTCAATCACGTATCTATTTTGTTGCTCGCTCAAAGAACCTAAAAAATCACAAAATAAGATTAACCAATTACTTTAGTTGGTGTCTTTAGTTAAAAAATTAAAAATTACTGCAAATAAAAGTAGAATTGTGAAGTATACGGAGTGTGGATTGTAAAACATTACTTTTATTTCGCCGAGTTTCTGGCGGCTAATAAATTATCTCTTAATTACTATTGTCCACCCATTTTGTTTTATTTCCTGTGATCAAATTTAATCTGAATTTAAAAAAAAAACAATCACCATTTTTTAATTTCTTATATATTAATTCCAATATGGAACCTACACAACGATGGTTAATTTTCGGAAATTTTTGTTTTTAAATGCCCTGCTCAAATAAAAATTTACTTTAAAGAAAAAAAGAAAATATATTTTAATTTTCTGTTACACATGGAGAAAAATTATTATATGCTATATCCAGACGCACATACGAATACTTAGCATGACGTTGTCTTTTAATTATCACAAAAATTAATGGACAACATTTTGACATCTTCTCATTAGGATTTTTACAGATTATTAAGCAAAATTTAGCTTGAAACAGATATAAATAATCATAGATAAAAGAGCTCATATGGCGAGTTTTTTTCGTTCTTGGTGAGAGCATAGATTAAATCGATAGAGAAATTTGAGTTTGTATAAATTAAGATCTCACATACATCCTAAGACAAAGTTATAATTAAATTGCTGATAGTCATTAGTTCTTTTTATAATTTTTTCATTAGATCAGGTTTCTATAATTTAATCTGAGATAAAATTATTATAGTTCTACACATCTATTGATCTTTCAAAAAGGTATAATAACAGAATTATTTTAAAGATATCCTAATTTTATATAAGCAAGTATTCAAATATCAAAACAATTCGCTCACACACGCACAAAAAATTTTTTAATTTAATCATTTATTTCTTTGCAATTTAACGTAAAATTTATGAGGACGTAATTTAAAACAAAAAAGGATACTTTTCAATTATGGAGGTCATTAATATCCCTAAATTTGACATAAAGTCAGCTCATAAACACTGATTGATAATATTTCCATCAGTATATTAGTATACAGACAGTAATTTTTTTTAAAACCTAGGAAGCTCAGAATTTCACAGGGAAATTTCATAACTTACAGCTAAAATAAAGATTTTTGACTGAATTTAAAATAAAAAAGTCGATTACGCGAACGTTTTTTGTAAAAATTTTGACAAGATTTCACAAATTGACTATATATATTTGACTTTTTCAATACAGAGGAGTGTAAAGTAACCTTTGCTGAACTCTAAAAGATGCGCAATTTACGATATAGATATGAACATAGCATAAAAAAGCACGTAATAATTAAAAATAGATTTTATCGAATCTAATACTAGTCTAAACTTAAGAATCATTATTAGTGTATTTTTTAGCTAATTTTTCCAATTAAAACTTTTAACCTTTTTGAAAGACACTAATTTTGTGAATAAAACTCTGTTTACCGATAAAACTCATATACTTACAATGTTTTGGCCTGTAACTTAACCATCTTGGTAAAGAATGTTTTTTGAATATACCTGTCCCCATGAACTTTTCAAAATAAGCATTTTAAATATTCTATTCCACCATCTCGCCCTTCATTGAATAAATGCCTAAAATATTTTTAGTCATATTAGATTTTCTACCTGTAAGTAAATTTTGGTACTTATTGCGCCAAAATAATCAATTTTAAATAAATTCAATTTAAATGATATCGTTTATTTTGTTAATTTAGTTTTTACTCAATCAATAAGCTTGTCATCCCGTAACACGTAAAAAAATCTTTTATTTTACGGGGTTTTCAATCTACTGTCACTTTTGCAATCAAATAGGCACAATTTTAAATAAATTCCGTCATTTGGCTGATAAAGTGCCTCAATTTTTATTGAAAAAAATAAGATTTTAAGCATGAAAAATATTTATATAGATATAAGTGCATGCATTTAGTCGTTTACTTAAAAAGGAGACATCATCGATTGTACTTAAGAATTTTACGATAATAGCCACCGTCATCAGAAGAAGTTTTTTCGCTTGAAAATCTCTTAAATGATATTAATAAATTTACCTTTTGATTGTATCTTGGCTGTCTTTAATCAACTAATTTTACTAAAAAAAATAGGTTCTAAACGGGATTCTGAAGTGGTAGCAGATAAATAACTTTATGGTGTATTTTCTTAATTTTGCACTCATTTTTTATAATAAATGCACCACTAGTTATGTCGCTATCATTCAGATCTTAAATACTTGCTTAAGATGAGAAAAAAATTTTATCTCGATAAAGATGCTCGTATGAGCAGATGTATACTAATCGGCTCGTTGTCATTTTTATGCTGTTAACTGTTATTCTGCAATTATAATTAATTTTTTAAACTATGTCAATCAGATTAATTATTAAATTTTTATTAAATTTGGAGCAGATCGAGAGTTTTCGACAGTCAGTAAGCTTGATTTATTTTTAAAATTTTTAATGTTTTAATAAATTAAGTATAGCTAACTATTAACATTTTTAAGGCAAAACGATCGAATATGCCGACTAGAATCCAAAATGTCTTGCGTGGCGAAAATCACAGAAAAAATTACATTGTTATTTCTGAAATTCTTATTCCCTTATATTAAAAAATTTATCAAAAAAAAGTGACTAAAATGATAGGGAAACCCTCTAATAACCTTTAATTAAATATAGTAATTCCCAAAAATAAAAAATTCTAGAAACCATATAAATTTTTTTATTTTATGATTGCATTTTTTTATTTTAAAATCAGTAAATCGCTTTATAAAACACTGATCGTCTTTATATTTATCTTTTAATCAACAATTTTTATTTTTATGACAATTCATATCAGGAAAATATTCTGCAACAATTCATAAATGAATAAAGTAAAAATAAAAAAAATTTTATCGAATAAAATACTTTGAACCATAACTTTTTTTTAAAAAAATATTGCTGTATTCTTGGAAATTACAATTATTTTACATAACCACTGAAAATACTTAATTTCTAAAAAAAATAATAAAATTTACCAAACAAAATGTTGCGTCGATAATAATTTCTTCTGGCACAGATAAGTCGTCTCACACCTAAGAACTTAATCTGATCGACATAACCTTTTTGATTTCTTATTCTTTTTGCAACTTTCTGAACAAATTATTTTATACTTTTATAAAGAATCAAAATAATATGGTCAACACTCTTTAATTCTATATTTAAGAAACTTAAAGTTAAATTTAAACATTTGTAAAAAGCTCTGTTAAACTATGCGCCAAAAAATATTTTTAATCCTTTCACCAAAAAACCAATTCATAAAAAAATTTTATATCCCTGCTAAAAAACTTTATATTTATGTCTTAAGCCATTTTTAGAGTAAATATGAAGATTATTTTCTAAAAGATGAGTATTTTAATTTCATGACTGAATCTTACAAAAATTATCTTGTGATATAATATTTCTAAATTTAAAGTTTTCAACCTCAATGCTTTTGCATCTAAAGTTATTTTAGTCTATTTCTGAAAATCAATTTAATCGAAATTAAAAAAACTGTCAGACATATATACTAAGAAAGCAACATTATAATACCATTGACAGAAATGTAGCGAACGTCCCTGTTTACAGGTGTTACAGTAAAATGCAGGATCCGAGTTAATACTTAACAATTCTTTTGTCATTCTTAACCTAATTTGATCTTAAAATTACTGATGTGGGCTCTCCTCATCATAATTTATAAATGAAAGTATATAAATACTTGCGAAGAGTTAAGTTTGTGACTACCTTAAACAAATTTTATAAATTTAATATTAAAATTTTAATTTCTTTACCGAGCTTTTGTTGATTTTTTAAAATGTGTTTAGTTGATAAACTCACGCAAGCAATCTTTCATGCCGTAAAAAAGTATTAAAATAGCAATATTTTCTGGATTTGAACTATTATTGAGATCGAATTCAAATATCTTGAAAATTATATGATCCTTATTTATTTTCATAACCTAACTAATTTTACTTTTAAAAATCTAATTTGAACAAGAAACTTTATAATTAATCTTATGACTATTTTCATAAGTTAAATTATTTAAGAATTATTACCGGTCTTAAATAGATAATTTCCTGCAATGATTAATTTATTTATCACAATTTCAGATTACAGATGCCCTATTTTTAATTAATTAAGTCTAATACCGTAGATAATCTTAGGAAATTGTTTAATATTTTTGAGCCGCTTAAGCGTTATCTTCCATCGATGATCACCACAAATAAACAAATTAGGATCACAAGTAGGCGTTTCTT
Source organism: Cyprinella venusta (assembly GCA_038021265.1). Lineage (NCBI taxonomy): Eukaryota > Metazoa > Chordata > Actinopteri > Cypriniformes > Leuciscidae > Cyprinella > Cyprinella venusta. The sequence goes on from JBBNEX010000201.1 coordinate 24,896, forward strand.
GCCAACTAAAGATACGAATTCTGGCAATAAATTTAAATAAAAATCTTCAAAAATTATTCATTCATATAATTTTACAAAAATGCATAGATTAACAAGAATATTTTGGATCTCTCAACCACATGAGATGCGACCAGCTTATCAAAAAATCAAGATAAAATACAATTTTACATCAGAGTTTTTGTTTTTCTTTTACAATCTTTGAAATCCATATAAGGTAAGAGAAGTTTTTAGGTTTTCTTATAGCAGAAAATCGAGATAAATTCTAATATATTACTAATTTGATAGACAAATTAGCAATAATTATAGATAAAAATCCTTTTCGTGTGCACATGCTTACTATAAAGTAGTTAAACATCAAAATAATCACTGTGCTTATAGTCGATTTAAAGATTTACCAAAAGATTTATCGCCTATTTTTTGTCAAATATGGAATTTTTTTCTGAAACAACAAAGGTAGATTAAATATTTTATTTCCCAGATCTTCTAATTTGTAAATATCTTAATCATATTATCAAGAAATAGATTCAAATATCTCATTTTATAAACAGTTGATTCATACTATTAGCGATGTTCTAATTCTGTTAAAAATATTTTTGGATTCACTTTTTACGCAACATAAATAAAGCATTTAAAATTACATTTAGTTCGTTATTCTTTCCGTGCGTACAGTAATTATCGTAAGGAATATTTCAGGATTATAAATTTTTTTTGAAAACTTTATTCAAATAATTGTATATTTAGATTTTAATATGATTATTAACTCACAGTTTAGGTGACAAACAATTTATTGCTGATGATAATATTCAAATTTCTTAGACTGCTAAATTTATAAGTCTGATAATTACATATAAACTGCTGAAAAAGGTTACAAAGATTCAAACCAGTCAAAAATAATGTGAAAATATTACACTACTATTGACAATAGATACATCCCTAAGAATGCTGTAAAATATATCTTGGTTTTTGAGAAAATTACAGATTTGATAGAATTTGTGTCAATTTTCATCTCTTTAGCCTAAAAATAATCTTCAAGCGTTTAAATTTAAGCCCTGCATATTTTAGAGGAACTAATTAAATAACCTAAGGTTATTTAAAATATAAAATCAAAGTGCCTTCCCAAATATAAAAATTTTTAATGCTTAGATTCGAGAGCACTAGCTGCCTGGCCGTGTCATAAGACCAAAAACATAAAAAAAATTGTTATCTCTTTTAAGATAAATTTTTTATTGTACGTAAAATTTTTGTAGTGATTTTTCTCATATAATTCGTGCTTGATTTTTATAAATTATTCAATTAAATTATTTAATAACGAAATAATTCATTCAGTTTGTATTAAAATTAATCATCGATGAGAGATTTTATAACAATTAATTCTGAACACAAACATAGCGAAAATTTAGGCCTTTTTTAATTTTTTTCAGTTACAAAATATATTGTGAATCGATAGTTATGCTTTGACTCATAAGGCAAAATAATTTTGTATTTACGACGAGTGGGTTGATAAAAAAGGCAATTTGTATAAAAATACGCAGTAATTTAAATTTTAAAATAAAATTTAAGATTTTATTCCTTGTAACTCACAATTGTGGTTCCTCCTGAATGATACAATACATGTTTTCTTGTGAACACTGATTCGATGATATTTTTAAGCGAGTTGGTATATTCAGATCAATAGTTGTTAATAAATACAAATTTAATATAAAGTTAATATATTTATGCGCTGCTAAACCGAATGATTTGCCCTGTTTATGCCACGACGATTAATGAAACAAAAATTAGTCTTATTACATTCGCTATCAGAAGTTAACCTTTTTGATTATTATAAATCCTTCGAGTATTTTATTTGTTCTTCGGAATAAATATTGTATTAAAATTTTTAATCCAGAATGTTTATATTAAGATGATTCATGCGATTTTTGCAAGTAAGTTATGAGATTTATGCTATTTTATTTATAGATTTAATTTTTGAATGTCTAAACAACTAAAATTTTGTTTAAATTTATAATTTACCATATTTAATCTAAAACAATCGCTCGAATATAGAATATTTCATTAAAGTATTTTGTAGGAAGAACTTCCTTTGTTGTAATTCAAGTATTTATTCTCAACTAAACGCAAGATCAGTGTTGCAAAAATATTTATGTTACATATTTACCGAGTTTCTAGTTCAATTCTGTAAATTTTTAAAATCAAATTAATCATTGGCGTTATCTAACAATAAAATTTTCTTAAATAATTTGAAAATCGAAGAGCAATGTTTGATCCGAAAAAGATATTTAAGAGCAAACAATATCTAATTTCATTTTCTATCGATTTAATATATCATACACGGTTAAAATATTTTCAAAAATAAAATATTTAATCGTTTTTATGTCATATGTCTTTATGTTGATCTCTAAGTTATTACTGTACAAATATCTAACGATAAGAATATTTCCATTTTCAATGGATTAGGCTAATATTCATTGAATGTTGATTAATACGCATATCTGCGGCTCAAAATTTTACCGTTTCACGTTATATACAAATCTCAATTCATATGTAAAAATTTTTTAATTAATTACATTTATGAGATGAATTGAATCGAATAATGATAAAAAAATATCATGTATAATTTAACATTATTGCTCTTAAATGAAACACATAAATTAAGCGATTTTGGTCTGGGCAAGCTAAAATCTATCATAAAATGTAAATTCTGCGAAAAATAAAGGTATTAATGGAGAGGTCAATGAATGGAATTATTGTAAATATAAAAGAAAAATATACATATTTGTTGCATAATTTAAGTCATAATCGTTTTCATTCTTAAAAAATCGTCAAAATAATTTACCGTTCGTAAAATTTACGATTTTTTGACTCGTTTCGATTTTTTGATGTCTATATTTTCATTAAAATAAATGAGCGATAGATAAAATTTAAAATCTTCTATTTATTTATAAAAATATGATTTAATATTATCAGTTTTCTAATATTTAGCCATTTTTATCTTAAAAGGAAACTCTCGGCTTTTCAAATTCCATCCAATATTAACAGTTCAAGAATTGGGGTAATATTTATACTTTATGATTTTGATAAAAGGATAGGATTTTTGACTTAATCGAAACTATTTATACAAAATTAAATATTTAAAAATACTTATAAAAAATATGTTCAAATTCAATTCTTGTAAACGGTCGCAAATTTGTCTAAGGACGCTTAAATTGATGTTCGGCCCTAAGAAAGATTCAAGAAATACAATAAAACTCGAAATTATGTATTTTTAATCAAAATTTATACCTAAAGCTAAAAATATATTCGATTTATACAATTTTATAATTAAATTTATTCATCAAAATATTCATTCTAAAGATATTTTGAAGTAATTTGCAATATAAAAATACAGTAATGCCTCTCATAACGTACTCCTGGGATAACGTACGCTGCGCATAGCGTACTTTTTTTTGTGCCGATTGATAACTCGAATAACGAACCTTGCTTCGCCCAACGAACCAAATCAGATTCAATTACTTCGCTTAAGCGCACGTATTTGTTATGAAATACGAATTTTTTTTGAGATCGAACGATATCAGCACAGAAAATTGCTCAAATCCGAGGTTTTATTTTTTGTATCGACATACAAATTAATTTTTTTTTATTGTATTAAAGTAGAAAGCATGCTTCGCATAACGTTCGTTTCGCATAAATTACTTACTCCTAGAACGAATTAAGTACGTTATGTGAGGTATCACTGTACTTATTAAAAAAATTTTTGTTGAAATTTTTTATAAAATTGTGCAAACTTCTAAAAATTTAAAAATTTTTTTGCAAAATTGACCAAGCTTGTCATTATTTGATATATCACGAAAAACAATAATTCGTTTATAATCGAGTCAACTCTATAGCAATTAAGGCTATGTAATAGAGTGTTAACTAGTCTACGCTAACACTAATTAGTTATGTTTTGAGTATGCGCACCGCTACACAGCTCCTTCCAGTAGCAAAATCGAATTCTGTGAGGTGAAGCCGCGAAATCGGTAGCAGTGTGCGCTGGTTGTTGAGTTTTGTCCTTTTTGGTTGTAGGTTTGTCAAGGTGTTGCGGTGAGAACCAATAATCGTCTGTGCCAGTGTTGCTCGGCTGCGTTGTGAGCCAAGAATCGGTTGATTCAGCGTGACTCGAGTGCAGTAAAAGCAGAAGGCAGATGATTCGAGTGTGGTTCGTTTGCAACTGAAACCAGGAATTAGTTGATTCCACTTCAGACAGGAAACCACAGGACTGCTTTTGTGAGCAGAGAAATCCATTTCCCCGTCTGGGTCACCAATATAGCGATTAGGGCTATGTAATAGAGAGTAAACTAGTCTACACTAACACTAATTAGTTATGTTTTGAGTATGCGCACCACTAGAAACTCTGTATTATTTTTTACTCTCCTACTTAATATCGTGTGTAATTATCGACATTTTTCTATTCAGAAACAGAATACAATTTATTAATTTTATTTTCAGCGAATAAGAATGAAACCAGGAAAAATTTCTTGTATGGCTGATAGATGTATATATTAATAGAGCAACGATTAATAATATAGACTTAAATAGAGTGATTGACTTAATAAATGGGTAGAAACGATCAAAGCGGCAGTTGATATTATTGAGTGAAAAACTTATTTGACTGCAAATTATTGAAATGCTAAATAAATAAATAAATTTTACCTCAATGCTTAAAAAAGTGATATAAGGTGTAAAAAAAATTATTTGGCGTATCATTCAACGCCTTATCTTGAGGATCAGGAATATTTTTATGTATTTATCACACAGAGTTATATTAGTGGGCAAAACTGAAGATTCAATAATGTAGAATAATAGGAATCACAAAATTGTGATAAAAAAAGTTTTTATTTGCAGCTGATCATATCTAAAATTTTAGTTTTAAACTCTCTAAAGGCATTATAACAGATACACAGACAGCTTTACACGTTTTTTATGGAAAATAAGGTCTACACGTTTTAAAATCTAAATTATAATATTTGGAAAGTAAAAATGTCCAAAAGAAGGACCAAATTTTAATGTATTTCGATGATCATAGTAGTTTTTTTAAATAATATATTAGTTAGGATAATTTTAATTCGATTCGCAAAACTAACATAGGCCTTCGACAAAACGTTTTTGATTCGTTTTAGTAAAATTTCATTTATTTTCTACAATCCTTCGTACTCTTACTTTTTTTAAATTAAATTTAGCATTCAAAAAAAACATTTAAATAAAGTAATCAGTTATCATAACTGAAAAATATTTTATTATCTTAATTAAAATTATATTAGTTTTGTTAATTTTTTTAAAAACCTATATATCTCTATTTTTCAACTATATGTACATTTTTAATTGAAAGTTGAAAACAATATAAGGCTAACTTAACTCATATATATCCGAGAGTTTATTGTTGGTCAACATTAAGATGAATTCTGACAGAAATATTCTTATTTTTGATTAGAATCGTAATATAGAACAAATATTTATATTATTCTGCAGTTTTCAATTTACACTTTAGTTGATCACATGAATTTTGTCTGTGATTTAAGTGAAATAAATATTAATTAATTGCCATCTTGGTCATTTACAGATTATTATGAAAAATTCCAATCATTTGAAGTGAAAAGACTATTGATGATTAAATTGATTATTCTTTATCTAAAATCAATTATTTTATACCTGAATAGTTTTATAATCCTGGAATTAACAGTTCAAAATATAGTGATAATTTGTGGATACAGTTATCTGTTTTTCGACGAATATTTATTAAATTACTTCTTCTTAAAAGAAATTCACATAATCGCTTAAGATATAATTTTCATCATAATAAAATTTCGATGTAACGATTTTAAAAGCTCTAGTCTCTTCTTTTATTCGGACAAACGATAAAGCTTGTAAATAATTCATGACGAGTTAAAGTATTTCTTTATTATCATTCTGGACAACATTAGGCTGTTTTATCATATTTAAGCCAGGTTTATGGGTTAAAACAAATAGAAAATCTATGTTTTCGATTTTATCGTATTACACGGTTTGTACAATTCAGAGCAGCCCATTCGAAAACTGTCGAAATCGATTAAGGATGATATTCTTGAATCTTCAAGACGACATAAAATGTTTCTATATAAATATAGTTTTATTTTGAAACACACCATTTGTCGTTCAAATTAGCCGATGAGGACATTCAATTTTGCCGATTTACGCGCATGTATTAAACAACGGACATTCAAATTTGCCGTTTAGAACAATCAATTCGACAGGTAAAAATAGAAACAAAATGAATGAAAACTAAAGAAAATATATGAAGATTAGTGACGATTTACGGGAAGGAATAATTATTTACACCGGAAAAAACCCAGAAATTCCAATTTCCGAAGTCGCTAGAATTTTTAGTGTCAACGAAAGAACCTTAAGGAATATATTTAAAAAATATAGAGAGACTGGGGTCATCAATAAGGTTAAAAGAGGGGGAGCGAAAAACATCAAAATTACAGATGAACATTTGCAAAATATTAGTCATCAGCAAGAAGATAACCCACTGCTTACATTAAAACAAATTAAACAAAACTTAAATTCGAATTTTCAAGTCGTCGTATCACTGAAAACTATTTCACGGGCTATAGTTAGGCTGAAGATTACTTTCAAATTGGTTCGTCCTGTACCAGTTTCCCGAAACACCGCTGAAACAATTGAGTCTCGATACCTTTTTAGTGAAATGCTGTTTGAGAGGTAACTTATCGTTTTTCTTACAGGGCTAAACCGTTCAGATTTCCAGTTGGGTCACCTGATCTCATCTACATAGATGAAACAGGTTTTAATCTGCATCTTCGACGAAATTTCGGCCTAGCACCCAGAGGGGAACGTGTTCATGTTACGGTACCAAATTCTCGCGTAAGAAATATCAGCGTTGCAGCTTCCATGAATACGTCCGGATTGTTCCATCACATAATATTAATCGGTTCCTATAACGCTGCAGAATTTTTGGCCTACATCCAAGAGGTTATCGCTCGCGTTGAAGAAGGTTCAAAATTTTTCATTATGGACAACGTACGTTTTCACCACGTATCTTCTATCCGTGAAGCAATCGAAGAAGCAGGACACATTCTGATTTTCTTACCAGCTTATTCGCCACAACTCAACCCGATAGAGTTATTGTTTTCAAAATGGAAACAGATAATCAAAACAAGAGTTGACGTTTTCTCACGCGGAGAGCTTCTTTCGGCAATAAACGAAGCAATGTCAGAAATAACAGCAAGTGATTGCAATGGATGGGTTCGAGAAGCGGTTCGTTACATGTCTAAGGCCCTTCAAAGACATGAATTTCGATATTTTAGTATAATATAATTCAATACTTTTTTTCGGCCAAATTGAATGTCCTCAGCGGCAAATTTGAATGACAAATGGTGAAACTATACGAAAAAAATTTTTTTTTATGAATGAAATGATATTATGTACAGGATATCAATAAAAAAGACTCCCTTTTAGCATGTGTTGTGATTTTAAAATGAATTTAGTGCCAAAAATTTTTAGTAATTATAAATTTTAGACTGTTTTCAATTTTAGTAGAAATTCTTTACCTAAAAAATCCACAATATCTTGGGTCATATTCGATTGTTTTAAATTATTTCTAGGTTCATTGTCGTTACACAATATGGCAAAACATCACAGTGAGAGTCGAAAATTGTTGAAATATCGTTTTATCAACTATCAAAAATTTTTAAGTCAGATTTTTTTGAAGCCGTTTACGTCATATTGAATCACAGAATGCATTAAATTTTTATGGTAAAAATTATATGACCAGAACAAATAAGCAAAAAAAAATTAATTGCCATTAAATTTTAATAAATTTAGAGCAGTTTTTTACAAACTCTTATTTGCCAGGCACACCTAAAATTTTTTAAAGTTTCTTATACTCTCAGTTTAGGTTTAAAATAATGTTTTATCCAATTATACTTTCTAAATTGTCCTAATTAATATCAAATAGCATCCAATGGGACAAGTTTCCCACGTAGAAAACACTGATTTGTGGAATCTGCTCAACATTTTTTTTATTCATCACATATTTTATTCAATAGCAAATAACTCTTGTGAAAACTACAAGATCAACATAATTTATTTCCATTTTGTTTTAACATCTATATATCTGATGATTTTTAATAGTCGTTGCTAATAGTTTTTAAGGTTTTACCATAGTGAAAACTGGTGTTTAATTTCAGCATTTTAATACTTATTTTAGAAAAGATTTTACGGGTCAATTATTCTTATTTGATCGTCATAAAGTAAAAAATATTTATTTTTGAGGTATTGCAATTATCATAAATCATCAGATTTTTTTACAAAGGTGCTTTTCGGGTTAGTAAGATACTTGATTTATGATTTTTTTTGGACAGATCTGTTCAATATTTCAGCCAATAGCATTCAAGTTGATATTATAATGGTAAATTTTTTGTCTGATTAGTAATTAGCTGCAGTAAATAATCAAATGAATTTGCATCTCATAATTATATTTTTTGTTTTAGTGTTATTTAATTTATTTTTATTCAATTCGTAATTGTGATCTCTATGGTTAGCATGAAAAAAATTGATTTCTGATGGCACTGAAATGAGAAATAGGAATTCAAACGCTGTACTTGTCACATTCTAAAATTAAATTTTTATTTTGTCTTTAATTATCTTATAAGTTAAATAATTTATCGTAAAAACATATATTTCCTTTTTTAAATTTCATCATGTAAACAAGATGATCAAAAAAATTATTTTCAGGCCTTTATAGAGCAGGCCTAAGCTTTAATTTTATATGAGCTCATATGTGCACCATCAAAGTGAAACTTAAATTTTATCAATCAGTCTATCTTCGAATTTTCCCCCTCCGTTCAAATTAAATTCTCTGCCCACCATTAAGTGGCTGTGCGCCACACACTGAGAAATAATGGTTTAGAATAAAAAAATTTTTCAGTCAAATAATTATTGATGCAAAATTTTATATTCTTAAGATTTATATCTTAAATTGCAATGGTCTAGCAAAAAAATTTTTCTTTCTCCATTTTGCCGCAGATTCTAACCATTATACTTGAGATGTTAAGAATGAACATGTGTCAATAATATAGCTGTAATAGTTTAGATTTTTTAAGTCACACAATTTAATTTAAATAAATAACTCGGACCAAAATAAACTTATTTAAGTACATAATTTAACAAAGATTGAGTTTTTTATACTTTTATTTTAGAATTGTCACATTTATGTTACCGACAGTAGTAAATTTACTAGAATTTAATTCAAAATCTTTATTAAAAATGAAAGGTATGCTTTAATTTTGATTAAGGAATATCTTTTGCAACAAAGTATTTAATTATTTATACCTGGGAGCTTTTTTCTTTTAAACACTGCGATACGGATGGTAATTAATTTCATTGAAAATTCAGTGGTCACAGAAGTATTAAGGGCACAACAGGACATTTGTAGTATTTGATAAGTTGTATATTTAGAAAATATTTCTAAGGGTTCTTTACAAGGATTAATATTAAGTTGGAGCTGGTGGAAGAATTCAGTATTACACAAAACCAAACTGTGTAACCCAAACAACCCGCCGAAATAGGCGTAAAACTACTCCCAAACCGACAGTTTTACCAAATGAAAGTAAAATTTATATCAATTTATTTAAAAGAATCAAAAAAATCAAAAGGAAAAAAATCTACTGACGATAGTAATAAATTTTATATATTTATGTAGCTAATAGTAAAACACCAACTTTGAATACCGGTACAACATGTATATTGATTGCAAAGACAATATCACCATAAATAACGATACAAAAACAGGTTAGAATTAGTCGTACAATCTTAGAGGAAAATAAAGCATCGACCAACGAAAATAGTATTACTTTGTAATAGATTGAAAGAAAATAATGTACTGACAGCAGTGGGGAATTCTTTGAATGCAGATAGCAGTGATGATCAATCTTCAGAAAGGGATAATAAAGACAAAAATAAAGGTACGGCGTTTTAAAATTATTTTGATGTGACTTCAGCTCAACATGAAAAAAATATAACAGAAAAACACTTAGGTAGTAAAGAAAATCTTGATGCAAAAAAAAATATTAGACAAGTCACTCGTGAATCTACGAAAGAATCTGTGGTCAAAAATTTTGATACAGGTACACTTTAATAATATAATGATTAAAAAATCAGCGTCACAAATAAAAAAATAAATTATATTACATTTTTTCAAATTGTCATTCAAAGTCTGATAACTGATAATTATAAGTAAAAATTTTTACAATTATTATGATATTACACACAAAAAAAATTCCTGATTTTTCGCATAAAAGTTTATTGTTGTTGAAAATACATGAGATTTTTAATTCTAAGCCATAGTTGCCTCAGGATTCTTTTTGTTCTACTTCAGATTTTCTATTGAATGAAAGATAGTATTCGTATTTAATGTCAGTTAGTCCTTTCCTGTTTTTTAAAAGGTTAAAATCAGCCGAGGCATATAAATTATTTTGATCATAATAAGTGTGTGAAATTAGCTGACACTTAAATAATATTTTTTTGAGTCAGATTATTAATTAATTAGCAATTAAGTTAATATATATTTTCATCGCCTTTTGCTTCCTCATGAATACAATTCATATATGCTAATCTTGTTTGTAGTGTGAAATTTAGTAAAATACAATTTTTTCCATTTTTGTTAAAAAATCTTATCTTTATCCCTAAAAATTATCATTCAATTATATATATTAATAATATTAATGAAAAATTTACATAAAACTGTGCAGTTTTCACGGTAGAATATTAATAACCTCTTCTCTCTTCCTTTCAGTACTAAAAACGCACTTTTTCATCCCCATCTTAAGCTTTTAGGCATTTTTGAGTGACATATTTTATGAGCATTAAGCTTGTCAATGCAAAATAAGGGCTTATTCTTAACATTTTGAATGAAGATAGTATCTATTTAAAGTAAATTATAAAAAATTTTTGTCGGTTGATAACAATAATCAATGTTATACGCTTAAATATAAAAATATAAGAAAACTTAATCTTGTCGCATGATTAAATGTAAATAAAGTTATTAAATGTACAGATAAATTTCTTAAGGATCAGATTTAAAACTACAGAGAAGTGCAGTATATTCATAAATAAATTTTTTAATAATTAAGCCTTCTTATCATTTTCAATCAGCTGTTTTATTATCAAAGACTAACCTAAATTTTTAATTAAACATATTGTCAAAAAATAAATATCCGAATGCCTACTTTTTTCTACAACTTTTATTGTCGTCGTTAATTTTATATTGTTTGATATTCTGATCAATATAATAATATGAAACTCTAAAATTGGAACTTCTTTAAGATAAAGATTGGCAAACAAATCCTTTTATTACCTCAAAATCTAATTGTAATTACCTAAAACAGAATATGTAGGCAAGATTTATTAATAAATAAAAGGTTTTATTATTAGAAGCATAAATATTAAACTACCATTTGTTAAGTGCTTTCATTTTATTAACCAAATTATATTTTGAGAGCTTTTTGTTTGTAATAACATTTTTATAATAAATATAAGCTCTTTCAACTAAAAAAAAGTAAAAATTTTTTCTAATATTTTTAGTGACCATAAAAATTTTCATCTGTGGGAAAAAATTCTATTTAGACGGTAGATTTTATTTCCTTAAGTCAATAATCGCTAATATTAAAAAATTTCTAATACATTTATTGAAAATAATTGGTTAAAATATCTTTTTTATTCTTAAATTATTTAACATGGCAGGCAAGAATTCAAGTTATGACAAATTTGAGCCTAATTTCGAAAATTTAATTATTCAAGTTCATTCCTCCTAAAATTTAATTTATTCAACGTAAATTGTTTTTATTATAAAAATTAGCTCATATTATCTTGCAAATAGTGTAAAGGCATGAAGAGAAAGATAATTTTTAGTATAAAAAGGCGTAATTTACAACCAAAGCCCAAATTTGTACTAAAATACATTATGATTTATGAATTGCATGTTTAACCATCGATCTCATCAATTGAGCAGCAGTAAACCGATATAATAAAAACAGTATCATAATGTATATACGTAAATTATCAATAATAAGCTTAATTACCTGCTCTTATGCGTATAAATATTTTGATTAATACGCAATAGCCAATCTGATGAGCGTTTAATCCAATAGATAGAAATATATTAAAATCAAATAAAAAATTATATATTTGAGTGAATCCTAAAAAATTTTTTATTTTCTCCATATGTGGTTCTTTTAGTTGCATAAAAGCTATATGTCGAATTAAAATTCGCATTTATTAAAATTATCGCTGAAATTTTTGCAGATTTCCTAAGTTAACCAATAAATTATAAAATTTAATTTGGTTTAAGCTGGTCACATAAAATTTATGGAATGTGGGCATAATAAAAAAATTTTAATGAATGTTTTGCAGAATTATATTCTTGATTGACAAATTAACATACTTTTCAAATTTTAAATTTTCTTTAAGTACAATTTATTCATACATAGTCAAATTTACGATTTAAAATTAATTTTATAGATTTATTTCACCATTTAATGATTAGGAATTGAAAAAAATCTTCAATCAATTATTATCTTTATGGTTGTGGCAGTAAATCTGTTAGGGTAATTGATTGATTTATAGCAGATTTTCCATATTTTCTATTATCTTTTTTTTGAATAAACACGAGCCCTTGATTGATCTCGAAGACGTAAATTAATTTTTGTACATGATGACTCAGACTATCGGCCATAAACTTTGTGTTTGCCCTGCCACAAACACAATATTATATTCCAACGATGACGTAAATTACCATTTTAATTTTTAGTTTTTTAGAGAATCAAATACGGTATTTATTCAATAACGAATTAGAAAAACGGATCTCTTAGTCAATGGATGTTTTAAATTTTCAAACCAAAGAAATCTTATTAAAATATAAATTTACTGGTGTAAAACTATAAAATAAATAACATATAGTAAAACTAACTATTTTTCATCTGCACAATTTTTTAAAATTATAATAATCTTGCACCTTTTTGCTTTAGCAATCATTAATTTATGCTTTTTTATGTAAAAGTATAGTATCATAGAAAAAATCAGACGTGCCTCAAAAACTCAAGTAAACAGAATTGAATATATTTACTGACTTACCAATAAAAATAGTAATCAAGGTCTGATTTTGTCACACAAATTTTCTAGTAACGCTCTAATATATTTTTTGCGTAAATTTGGTACATATTCACAAAAATTTGTTCTAGTTCATGTAACATAGATCATTTTAATATCGAAACTTTTTTTTACATTTCTAGTTCAAATTACCTAAAAAAAATATTTTCTGTTTTTAAAAGGAAATTAGTGGTTGTTAATTTTAGAGATTGATTAATTGACACAATATTTTATTACCAAAGGTTTAAAAAATTTTGTTTACAGTGAATTATCACATATAAAGGTCATCTTAGGAAGCATATTAAAAAAATTGTCACTAAATAATGGATTGTCAAATTTTACCAAATTATTAAAGTTTGTATGAATTAGACAGTTTTTTTTGACTTTTTGTATCTTAAGTCATCATATTTTTTATTTTTTAACAATCTATTTAGTTTTATTGTTTTTTGTGGATAAGAATCCATTCAATAATTGAACGACACAATCAAAATTGAATCTTTTATCTGGCAAAAAGGCAATTGCTTATAGATTAATAAACATCTAAGATATTAAAAGATCACAAATTTTAAATATTATTAATGAAAAAAATATCATATTTTAGAATTTAATTCATTAATTATTCGTAATTATTTCTAAAGAAGGATTCGTTTGAAGATACATAAAATCAAATCAAAAATTTTTAATCGGCTAATTTTAAATTATTATTTGACGCACAGAGCTATTTGGACATAATTCTTAGACTAAAAAATAATTTAAAGTAAGATGACCAACATAAATTTACCATGCAGAATTTTCATTACAGCCTAACTAAAGATCTACTATTTTATACTTTAAAATCGTTCTTAAATTTGCCATTCTGATAAAATATTAAATTAAGTTACAAGTCTGTAGAGCAAAAAAAAAGTGTTAGTGAATTTGGTTCAATATTTATTTGAATTAATAAATAAATTTTTTTACTATCTTTGATTTTAACACTTTTATTCTTAATAAAATAAATAATTACGCTAATCAGTATTTTAATTTTCTATAAATAAACAGGATTAGAGTTTATCAAGACAAATATATATTTGTCATAAAAAATATTTTTAAACCCTCAATTGATTTATTAATGAGTCATACAATACAGAAAAAGTATAATTTTTTTATGAATTAATAATTCTGAGAAACATTACATAAAAAATACTCTAAACAAAACTTTTCGGGTTTATAATATGAGAAATTTCAAAAAATTATCCGATAAATTTTTGTAGTTTTTTAAATCTAAAAAAGTTGGGACTATGATTAGTCTAAAGCCACAAGTAATATTTTACAAAGAGAAGAATTTCTCTCGCTAAATACCTCTAATTCTAAGAAGAACATTACATCTAGAATTAAGAACAATTATAATTAAATTGCTATAAAAAGCAACCGCCATAAAACGCCATGAAAGAAATTATTTATCAGAAAAACAGTAGATATTTTTTTTTGCATGGGCAGGCATAATTCTTATGGAATATTGCCATCAAGACTTATTTTTTGCTGAAGCCAGTTTCCGTATGATTCGTAAGATGTGTCATAAAAACTTATGAAATAATAAGGAATAAAAATTTATTTAAAATAGAGAGAAATATTAATAGAGATCCCCATTTTATTCATTTATAATCACGAATTAAACCGAAAATATTTTGTTTATTCATACAACTATTTGACCATGATAAAATAAGATGAGCAATTGTTAATTACTAGTTAATATAGAAGGTGTAAAATAGTAAAAAAGGAAATTCATAATTTTTTTTAAACTGCTTTAATGAATCTTGCCTTTTTGAGAAAAAAAATGTTAATTTTCGAAATAAATATCATATGAAAAATATGAAGAAGTTGGAGAAAGCGGTCATATTTATCACATAAGTTAGTTATAAACTTTATTAATAAAATTATATCTACTCGGTTTTCATGTTTTTATATGCACATTAATCAAGTATATTTGAATGCAAAAAATTAATGAATTTAAAATCAATTTTCAAGTGTTCCAAAAATCCAATAAATGATCTTTAAAACTGGCGAGACTCGAAATTTTATTTACAAAACCCATTATTTATGTCTCATCGGTAAAAAAATATTGTTTAAGGACTTTTATTTAGTATTGATGTGCTGATAGGCTTCCTTCTGTTAGTGATATCCTTATAGTCTATTATTTACTAGATACTTATGTTTATTTTTAAGCCTTTTATTTGTAAGACAAAAACCAATTTTTAGAAATTGACTATAAATGAATTATTTTAAAAAAATTTATTAAAAGTTGATTTATAATGCAAAATCAGACTCATCATTTTTATTTTTTATAATTTTACAACATTCAACTTATTTAGTACTTTTTTAATTGAAATGACAAATTTATAATAACATGAAATCATTTTTTAAAATAGACCAAATATTATTAGATCATCTGATTTTAATCATCTTCCAATAGATAGCATTGATAATGTATTCAGTCTTGCATTTTCAAGCTGATACCTTCTATACTTTAGTTCATCCTAAAAGATTAATATGAACTTAGCTTCCCAAATTATTGAAAAAGCGAATAAACCAATGAATATATATTTTCATTAACTGCTTTGAATTTCCTAAAAAACCAAATTTATGTAAAAAATAGTAACATTGAGAGATCCTTTTGATACATCTGATAATATGATCCTTAATAGGATCATATTAGATCAATTATGATTCGCAAAATAAGTTAAAGACTTTATTAATAGCTTTTTGATATTAATCCATCTTCAGATGCTCTAAATTTAATCCGATTATTTTATTTAGGTTCTAGGTGGAGTTACATCAGAAATTGACGATGGGAACAACATTTTTTTTGACTTTTTTAACAAGTAAGTATAATTATACATATTTTTGATGATCATAGGTAATATACAACTAATGCTATTTAAATATAATTTCGTCCAAAAATTTTATTTCATCTATGCTATCAATATTTTGGTTTATTTAATTTTCACAGAACAAATCTTATATTTATATTCATAAAACTATTTAAACACAAAAAGAACAAAATTATGTCGATTCAATCTTCTTTATAATTGATTTGTAAATTTACAAATAATAATTATGATATTATCAGCTTCATAATCTCATAAATAAAACAAAATGATTTAAAAAGTCAAATTAATCTTAAAATAGTGTTTGAGACTGTGAAATCTGGCTTTTCAGATATATTTTAAGTAAACTATTTTTTGTCGATATTGTTTAAAATTTTACATTATTTCTTATCTTATCGGTAAAACTCTCACCATTTTATGTGTGTAAAAAAAGAAAAATAACTTGAATTTTTCTCATATTATTTATTCTTTAATAAAAAAGCTTTTATGCGTCTTCAAATTAAAATATAAAATAGAATTGTGCAACATATCTAATTGAATAATTTTTGGGAAATTATTATTCTGGATATCGACCAATTCGATCATTCATTATATAAATTGTATGATTCAGATTGAGAAAAGATAAATTCAAATAAAATGATTTCTATTATAATTAATTATACATGTTAAAAATCGTTGTATTTTGGCTAAAATTCTTTAAGAATATATTTTAAAATTTTTTTAGAATTAAATTAATCTCATTATTGATTAATAACAGTGAAAAATATGTCAAAAAAGCTTTATCCTTATAAATATTAATTTATAATAATTTTTTGCCATAAAAACGATAATTTTAGTATTTTAGGATTGATCTTATAGCAAATTCTGCTCGAAAGAATTTTTTCGTTCGTCTGAAGTCGTTTTAACAGAATATTTTCAGTTAAGACCTTTTTAAACACATAATAGCTATCTTATTTGCAAAATTTTTTCACCGTTTATCAGCAAATTATTAATTTATAAACTAACAAATAGTTTTGAATATTCGCCCACATGATTGCTCAAATATTTGGATCTCAGAAGCATCATTCAAATATAAAAGGTATTGTTTTTAGATCTAATTGTTTTATTTATTGAAATAAATTTTAAATTAATTATTATTAAATTACTATCAAATAAAAATCAATTACTTGGTAAAAATAAAAATAATCTCGAATCTTAAAACTGACTATTTGTAGTCAACACGAAAAAAAAATTAGAGGTTTCTTGCAAAATATTTAATCTGAAGGACATAACAATATGAAAAAGACAAAACAATCGATTATACTTTCGTAAATCGTTAATAAATAAAAATTGAAATTTAATTTAAAAAATTATTTAGTTTAATTCAATAACTTCTATCGACTAAAATAGAAGTTTAAAAATTCTACCCAATAAATTGCATCATTTTAGTTATTGCTAGTTACGACTTGCCTCTTGAGAAAAAATTTTTACATCAACAAGATTTCCTATGCCTTGCAGTCTGAAATAGTTTATAAATTTAAAATGCTGGAAATGATGCCCGACTAATTTCTAACAATTCGTCATTAGATCTCCAATGGAAACTGATTTGTTTAAAAGTATCTATTCAATAAAAATTTACATCGCTTCTTAATAAAATAAGATTTATTCTAGATTGACTTCTAAAGTTTGAATCCCAGTTTTATTTAAGATATTATTCGTTTGTATCTTGATTCCTAAAATACCGTATTCTAATTTTATTTGCACTTTTTTTTTAATTAGTAAGTTTTAAACATTTTCTGAAATTCTCGTGACTAATTTAACTAAGTTGTAGAATTTACCTTGAACGAAAAAAAAAATTTATAAGATCTTAAAAGAATCTCAAAAGTTTATTTTATATGTTCAGATAATCGTAGAAAACATTTAAAATTGTTTTGCATAAAAAGCCACCTTAATTGAAATTCAACAAAATAAATTTTCTATGAAATTATGCGATAAGCTAAGGAGTCAAAAATTATAGAGAAACAGCTATACTAGTTTTAATTAATTCAAACTATTTTTATATGAAAACAAAATTGAGAAATAATTCTTTTTCATCGAATTAGGTTAATTTGTTGATGTAAATTCAAACATAATCTCTGTGTTGTTAAGAAGATTTTTTTACTCATCAAAGAACCTACAAATCCTACGCATTCACGATTTGCTTTGTTTCGTTTAAGCAAGCTCTTGGTACTACCAACTGTCGATAATATCGAACTAGCAATAATAATAAATTTATATCAATGTTAACT
Organism: Cyprinella venusta; assembly: GCA_038021265.1. NCBI lineage: Eukaryota > Metazoa > Chordata > Actinopteri > Cypriniformes > Leuciscidae > Cyprinella > Cyprinella venusta. Next base: position 43,206 of record JBBNEX010000201.1, read on the forward strand.
TAAAGATAAAAAAAATTTTAATTGTTACCAACATCACAAAAATAAAGGAAACAGTTCATACTTTTATCTGACATAAAGGTTCATTAATTTAAATGACCAGACAAATTAACAAAATTCATAATTCAGGTGCTAAATATGATCAGTTTTTAAGTTCAGGCTTAAATAGAAAGCAATATTATTCTCCCTATCTGAAACAACCTTTACAATGTGAAATGTTTGACAATTACACTGTTTTCATCAATATAAAATCATCGAAAATTTTAAATTGAGCACTAAAATGTTAAATAATAAAATTTTTGATGATGAATATTTGTCGCCATCAAAAAATATAATCGAATTTTATTATATTTTCTCGTTGATCCAATTATTAAAATTTTCGTCAGAACACAATAAACCTAGTCTTGCAATAATTATGCTCCAAAATCTCTACTTGTCTCTACAAAATGTGGAAATGCCTGCAGACTCTGCAGAAGGTTCAAAGCTCAAGCTAATTTAAGCACATAATTCTGATCCAACTAAGGGAGCTAACATTGGTGGCAACGCTAAAGATGATCCACAAGCTCCGTCTGGTGAAGCTGTTGAAACATCATTATTAAAATCTGATCATCAAATTGATCCTGACTTAACAAAACCAGTTGAAGGTATTTTATATGATCATTTTTATAAGAGAAACTCGGTGATGCCGAGCTAGAAAAAGTAGTATTTGGAGATTCAGGAAGTGATCTAGCCTCGGAGAAAGAACCTAATTTAAATTTGAATTCAAAAGAAGCAGAGGCTCTTAAAACCGCTGAAAATGAAAGTAATGTTAAAAAAATAATTTTAAGATACGACAGAGTCTGAAATTGTTTTAAAAAACTGTATGTGTAATTTTTTAATTTATTCAGCAAATGAAAATACTGAGCCGAACGCTGGTATTTATTCTTAGTAATTAACTCAAGATGATAATCCATCAACAGATACCAATTTGAGCCAAACTGATGGGGGTAATTAAATTTTTTTATACCAAGAAACTTCAGAAGAAAACTTAACTAATGCAGAATCTAGCCCAGGGGGTAAATAAAAATCTGCAATATTAGTAGATCCCACTCAAACTGTCGAAAAAAGTTCTGATGAGAATTCGTCAACTCAAGATGAGTCTGAAGACCGTAAATTGTTAAATAATATATATCATTAGCGGTTTTAGAGAGTCACGAAACAGCAGTCGGTACTATTAATCAGCTCATTTTAGATGATTCTTCTTCATCCGCAGAAGATGATACAGCAGGTATTCAAAAATTATTAAGATAAAACAGGACGTGTCAATGATCCCTCAATTATAAGTTTTCTTATATTATCATTATAGAACCGGATGCTACTGCACAACCCGTGAATCATCAATAATATATTTTTAGAACACAGATAGTCCTAATTTGGCTACAGGTTGATATAAGTTATAAATTAAGATTCTCCAGAAGTAAATACAGGTGAAAATGGTGATCCCAGTAAGATATTTATTGTTACAATTAGCACCAAGAACACTTGATGGAGACGTTGCCGTGGTTAATGGTAAATATTTAATACTGCTGATTTACATTAAATATTAATTTATAGAATTTGGTACTGGTGACACAGAAAACGACCAAAGTCCACCAGAACAGGATCCAAATATTATTAATGTTGACGTGAGCGATTTAGACTTGTCTGATGGTAAATTTACATATCATATATTTAGATGATAATTATAGAGAAATCAGTCTTGAAGGTACGAATTTTGGATCAGGGTTAATATTTATAGAGTCTGAAGAAGACATTATTTTCGATTTACCAGACGGATCACTAGGATCTTATGATATTTTCGATGAAGATGAAGAAGATCAAAGTAAATTTTTTAATTTACACAAGTTGAAAAATTA